>JAVTVY010031448.1:0-12162 GCA_036873755.1 Hanleya hanleyi
TGGAGCATGGCACAGTTTTCGTCAGCTTCGATTTCAAAACTCAGAGGGAAAGGGAACACAATTTCTGTGCATACCCATAATGTATTCAGTGTTTAAGTGCATTTCGAAAGAATGTCTGTTCATGATACTTACTAGAATTGGTGGGATATGCAAGAGGTGGGAAAAGTTGACATCTAGCGACTGAAAAGCAATCATATGACACTACAAGAAATCCGCATCTAACATTCACCCCCGAGAACACGGTGGATTCTCGACATACCGTAGCCTTAGTATCTCAGCCACGCTTTTATTGCAGGTGTTTATGTTCATGTGGAGACTATGAAGTATCCACACGGCCCCTAACACCGGCACCAGCAGAATGATTTAACAGGACGAGTACTGAATAAATCAGTATGTGAAACAACACCGCAGGTTTTCCGGAGATACTGCACTCCAGTAGGTCTCTTCGAAAAAATGAGGCTAACCGATGGCGACATTGAACAAGATAGTGGTTCTAAAGACGACCGAGGTGACCGGGTTTAGGGTTAGAACGCTAAAAGTGAGGCTCGGTTTGAGCTCACGTTTCAGTCTGAACGCATTTAGAGTAAAACATCTTGGTGTTTAGCTTTTAAGCACATGTTTAGATTTCAAAACACCTATGCGTTTATAACCCAAACGCTTACGTGTGTATAACCTCAACACCCAGGTGTTTAAATTCTGAGTGCGTTTAGACTGAAACGTGTCCTCAAACTGAACCTCACTTTTGACCCTCTAGCCAATATGTCAAGAGTAAAAAATCTAAACTATGTGTGATCGCCTTGCTCAGTGGTGCTTAACGCTTTTATGTATTTCTTCAACCTGTGTTCTAAATGTTTTCATGTGTTTATGAAGTATACGCTTTTAGCCCTCGAGCACAATAATGCAATAAAGATTCTTATTCATATTATTTTAACTTTCTATCGGTAAACAAGTGTAAAAAAACCTAACATGTACTACAAATCATGTAGTACCTGCTTTTATCCCTAAATATGTACTACAATGTAGTTTGTTGACCGAGGTTTCAAAATCTATCATCACGGAGACTGGTTGGTCTGTAACAAGAATTTCACGGTTTGGTGGTGCGGTAGTACTGAGAGGTGTCCACCATGTCCACTTCATACACTTTTCGCAGGTCACCACTTGATTTACACACACACACGAAGCGATTGAACTTTAGAGACAAGTTGCCACAATAACATATTTGCCATTGTTCGCTTTATTATTTTTGTGACGTGACTGCCACCGATGTCTATTTCGGTTGTTATCAGATGGTCTGAACTTTCTGGATTGGTTCTATAACACTCGCGACTGCGATCGTTCACGATGCTCGCTGTTGTAATGCCCTCCAGTGTGGTGGCGTGTGCTGCATTAGTCTCTAGGGCACGACAAGCATCCAGTGTGGTGGCTGGTGCTGCATTAGTCTCTAGGGCACGACAAGCATCCAGTGTGGTGGCTGGTGCTGCATTAGTCTCTAGGGCACGACAAGCATCCAGTGTGGTGGCTGGTGCTGCATTAGTCTCTAGGGCACGACAAGCATCCAGTGATGCTTGGGGTGATATATCATCTCTCAGTGCGCGACGGGAGTTCCAAGCGAAGCGATTTCTCTATCCACGTTTGTGAATTTCACCAGTTTGTACGCCTCATCGGCTACATTCATTTTGGGCATACCGTATGTACCGTATGTATCTTTTATGCTGCCTTTTGGTAACCTTTGTCCTACCAAAACCTGTGTCTTTCTTTTCGTAGTTTTCCACGAAATCGGCCAAGGGTTATTTTTTATTGAATCAGAATATTCATTATTCATTTAGACCAAAGACCAAACCACCAACAAACGAATTGAATTCTTACACAAAATTGGACCTTTGTGATGATTCTCCTTTGCTTTTGATAACTATCGAATCTTCTTTCAACTACAACAGCTAAAATCATCAATTCAACCAGCTTAATTTGGAAACTGCAGAGCACCAAGATAGCGTCAAATATTACGTCGACCTGATATCGAAATCAGGTAAAATTTGTTTGAGGGCAAAATGTACAGAACAAGTCACTGTACTTCTATAGTAGTTCCCCACGTGCCGTCGGCGTTGCATAAGACACGTACATGTATGTATACGTTCAGATCAATTCCCTTTCTTCAGGTTTGTTGCAAAACAATCAACTGGATGTCAGTAATTTACGCCATTGTAAAACAGATTCGGTCAGTTACCTTTTTCGCCATCGTAATGTTCAAGTTGTTGGAATATGTTAATGAACACTCAAATGTATTGCCAACATAAACATAAAATTACTATTCTCGTTTAATAGATGTGGATATCGGTGGAGAATCTCTACGTATTGATTAATCACTGGTGATTGGTTCACTGTCCTGACCTTCGTACTCATTTGTATATCATACCAAATATAGAGAACTGATAGTCATTTGTGTTTTCTCATATGAGTGGGTTTGTAGATTGATAGACACCTTGGAATATGACGCATTCACATTTCTTAACGTGAGTTGTCCGAGTATTCGCGCAGTTTTAATTGATAAGATCCAAAACCTGCCAACGCTCTCTAAATTTGCACAGCTGCGCACCAAATGGTACCTGTGATATTCACCTGGTGTGATACTTTTGTGTTCAACGCCCCTAATCGACACGGCCCATCCTGCGTCCTGTTTTGATATATGTATAATTTAAACCGGAGATTTAATCATTAATATTATTTGCCTTAATTTGTTAATGCATTCAGTGAAACATTAAACAAATCCTAGCGAGTGCAACTAATAAAATAATACGATTTCAGCTTGGCCAATTCGCGAGTTTATTCCCATATATGTGTTCATATTAACCCTACCAGGCCTGGGGGGGAGCCATTATGGCCCCCCTACCAAACTTTCTGCATTATCTCAAGAACCGAAAAAAATAGAGAGCTGAAACTCCGTGACTTTATAGTTTATCTTATTGGGGTCATTTCGAAACTATTTGCATAACCCCCCGAGCAGAGGATCATGGGTAAATTCAAGATGGCGGCCACGTGGGTACCGGAAAAGTGATGTTTTTGTCATATTTCTTCAAAATTTATGCTTTTGCGCGATGAAAAGTGGGTAAAAACTATTTTATTTCATATCACATTAATATTTACTAATTTTTCATGCAGTTTTTGTGTAGAAATTGCAAAAATAAAAAAAATCGGAAAATTCAACCGAAAAATCGACAAAAAAATGCCATTTTTGAAAATGACGCCACTGTGACGTCATCAAAGCGGCCATCTTGGATTTTTTTTACATTTTCTGGTAGAGCTTGACCCAAGGGTGTAGTGTAATAAGTTTCAGCTCCCTAGCCCAAGGGGTAAGAAAAATAATTAGGGGGGGCCATTTCGGCCCCCCCAGGCCCAAAAAGCCCAGGCCAGATAGGGTTAACAGATAAGGAACGAAAAGATAATCTCAAAAAACGTCAGAGATAAAAAACATTTTATTCTTAAGCATACATATAGTACTTGTAGAAAGCTCATTTGCGTGAGAATATACATGTATATAGATGTACCGGTGCTATTTGAGTTCAGGAACATGAATCATGACGATATTTTAATCAATATTTTGATTCCCATTATTCTTAACAGTTAATGAGTAAGATTCTTTGAATTTAGTAGCCAGCACAGTCTCCTCCTCCCAAATTACAAGTTGAGCGGGATTTGTCAGGATTTGTACAATATTGGGAATTCTCATTACCGCACCTAACAATGACCCCATCACAGGTCCACGCGCCCTTATACCTACATTTACACGCCGTATGCTGGGGTGGCGCCGATACTATTTTACATCCGCTTGATCTGAGAAAACCCTTTCGTATATAATCACAATCACAGGTAGCAGTTTTGTACCCCCGACAATCACCACCACCAAGAAAACATGATTGAATTGACGTATCTGGATTTTGACATTTTGAGGAACCCTCATCCCTACATCGAGTAATATCTCCCCCACATGTCCAGGCTCCTTTGTAGGAGCATTTACAGGCAGTGCCTTTTGGGGAAGCTTTGGAAATGCTACAGCCACCAGGATGATAGTCACAGTCACAATTTTTACTCCCATATCCTCCGCAATCTCCACCTCCCTGAATACAAGAAGACGGCGTTGTGTCAGGATTTATACATTGCGACGAACCCTCGTCGATGCATCTCGTGATCTCTCCACTACACGTCCAGGCTCCTTTGTAGACGCATTTGCAGGCAGTACCCTTTGGGGAAACTTTTGAAATACTACAACCTCCAGGATGATAGTCACAGTCGCAATTCTTACTTCCATATCCTGCACAGTCTCCGCTTCCCTGTACGCACGAAAGGGCCGTTGTGTCGGGATTTTTACAGTGCAAGGAACCCAGATCACTACAAGCGACTACTGTCCCTCCACATGTCCAGGCTCCTTTGTAGACGCATTTGCAGGCTGCATTAGCGGGAGCAGCCTTTGACACACTACACCCTCCCGGATGGTAATTGCAATCACAAGTGCCGACGTCCTTTGCAATAGTCTTGGTAGTTGCAGTTGGTAAGCTATCATCGCCAGGTGTGGCCAGTTGAAGACCTCTAACTTTAGCCCAGTCAACTAGCGCGGGGACACGGTTTGTTAGGATTCCTCTTGCTCCGGAAGCTAAATATTTGTCAAAAGAAGCGGACTTATCAAGAGTCCAGATGAAAACATTACTGACGACACCGCGCCCTTTGTTGATGCCGGCTAATTCGATTTCGCTGTAGTATGTGGATGCAGAACATACAGATACTCCGGTGGAATATATTATATTGGATACAGGTAAGCTTGTCAGAAACTCCAGATTCTTCACTACGCCACTGTCATCCTGGTCAAGAGTGAAGTAATATCTGGAAGCATATGGAGAACTTTTAGCCCGAGTAGCGGCGGAGACAATGTAGGTTTTATCACTACCACTTCCTATTAAAACTTTACCCTTGTACCCCCTCAAGAACAACTTTTCAAGCGTATTCACAATCTCTGTACCGGCTTTCTTTTGAACAGCGTCAGACAGGTCGCTTGTTTTGCTGTCTATATAGATGAGAGCAAGGGTCGGAAATTTCGACAGAAATGCTAATTGTGAATCCGCATAGTCTCCACCTATACAAGCACCTTGTAAGTGACAGACACTTCCAGCTACAAATACATCAAGGAGACACGTGCAGTCACATGATGTCCCATGGTGAAATTTTGTCGGCTTTCCGGAAGTGCTATCAAAGTTTATATCCATCTCAACCGCGTTCGCTCCGGACCCAAGTGCCCACCCGGCGGTGCGGTCATCGTTGACCATATGAGCTATCACATAGAACTTGTCTGCCGCCCATGAGGAATGGATAAGACAGACAGCTGAGCCAATGAGAATATACACGTGGAAGTTCACCGACATGGTTCAGTGGCAGTTACATGAACACACACTCCTACAAGTACAAAATATGCATAATATTTTAAATATTTGACGCCTTAACATAAGTGACATACCAGATCATAGATATAACCAATTAAATACATGGGTTCTTTGTTGGTATCTATTCTGTTATCCCATTCTCATGTCGAAGCTCTTGTGAGATGAAGTCATTTCAACGCTGAATTTTCAATAACCATTTACCGCCACGTAGAAGAACAATCGTCTATCCAATATGTAAGACTTACGATACTTTCCTTGTCATTGACTCGTGAGAATTTTTGAATGGCATTCGAAATAAAATGAGAGGAGAAATTACATTGAAAAAAAAAAACGTTTGTGATGTTAGTTGGGATCACGAAATGCACTGTCAGATGGGTTTGGTTAAATTGACCACATAGTTTGGGGTATAGACGAGACGAGCCCAAAAAACTTTGATCAGATTAGACTTTGACGCAAAGATTTTGGATCATTTTGACCTATTTTGGGAACGTAACGTCAGCTGACTCGATAGAGCTATTACATCATTGCTCTTGAATGGTTTTAATCTAATACCGCTCAAGGAGGTGCTAGGGGTCCTGTTATGTCATTAAAGGTTTTTACATGAACAGATCATCAGAAGGATCATATTTGGTGTTTTTTCGATTTTCACTAAGAATATTGGTCTTTGGCGGGCATGACCTCTTATCAGTATGGTGACAATTTGTTCTACCACCTTGATATGTTGTGTTTAATTGTAGCAATCTTACTATCATTTTAGTAACAGTTGCTGTTTGTTTGTCCGGCCCCTTACCGTTAAACCGTTCGTCTAAATGACATCAAGTCTCTCCAGGATAGTTTTGAGACGACATGGGAAAAGTTCAAAAGAGCATATATGGGACAGAACTATTTAGCAAAATGTCTTCGAACTACGCCAGGAGTAGTCAAGAAGGGTATGGAGTAGTCAAGAAGGGCACTTTACACCCGTATGGGGCGAGAAGATCTGCAGGGGAAAAAACTAAGTTAATTTCCTGCAAGACAGAAGCGGTCAACAGTTTGCAATGATGCCTGCAAGACATCATGATATTCCAAAAATATCAAATCCGCTGATCATTATTCTAAATCCATATGATTTTCGTTGTTAAGTTTCTATCTAGAGTCTAGCCCTAGTTTAAGCGGAATTGGACGCAAGTTACGAAACTTACCGCCATACGCTCGTATTTTGCTATCAGCATGCGATATGTATCGCCAAATTTGGGAAACTTCGAGTGGAGGCGCTTGATGATATAGCACTGCTTTATAAGCTTCTGCAATAATGTTTTGTGACGTTGATTAAAATCGTCACATTTAACACAGAATCCAGCAAATGCTAAAACCGAGCAACCTCTAAATACTGGCATTATCCATATGCCCTAACAGTTAAATCTAAAGTCTTTCGTAACTTGATACACTATCAAAAGATTTGTCTCTTCTCACTTTCTTTTCAATTGCAGCTAAAGACGGACACTTATCTTCAGTTATTTTGATCCAATAGATTCGGACTAGAAGGTGTTTTCGCTTGTTGAATACTGGTCATATCTGGAGAGTAAAGCACATTAATAACAGAAATGATCATACCTATCTTCTTAGTCGTCTCTTACTTGATATCCAACTTCCCCCAGTCTGTTACTTGATATCCAACTTCTCCCAGTCGAAGATATCAACAAATGTTCATGATGTGTAGTGGTGCTTCGCTTTTATTGACGGAGAAGACAATAGAGGTTTAATTACCGGTTAATTACAAGTTTCTGATGCCCCATTAATAACGTTAGTCGTGCGCATCGAATATGCCTGGGGACGATGGTCTTAGAATTATGAGATATTCATTCGACCGAAACACATGAAATCTTTATTAGGCATGAAAACCAATTAGGCATGTGGGTCACAATTCTATGTTCCAGTTGGCCAAACGTGTGTTGTTTTATAATTTTCCATATTTGTAGAAAAAGGAAATTACAGGATCTGGCACGAGTGGTTATTGTCCCCAAAGGGCCAAAGTGGGACTGTAGCATTGAGGTCCGTCCGTCCGTCCGACTTCGTTTCTCGAAAAATAGCTTCTGAAAAACTGAATGGGTTCATTTAAAACTTGATATGTGAGTACCTCGCCTCAAGATATCGCTTGAGACTGTGTTTCAGGTCAATCCGCTTAATGGTAGTGTTACCTGTGGGCCAATTTAAAATTTCGTTTCTGGACAACAACTTTTGAGAAACTGAACGTATTCTTTTCAACTTGAGTATGTGGGAACCTCGCCTCAAGATGTCGCTTGGGATTGTTTTTCACGACGATCCACGTATAGGCGGGGGCAAGTTATAATTTCGTTTCCGGACAAGAACTTTTGAAAGCCAGAACGGATTAATTCCAAATTTGTTATGCGGGTACCTTGCCTCAAGATCTCTTAGTCCTGGCTCCAATTTTCAGAAGAGGCCTAGAAAATGGTTTTGTGCAACACCCACTACACAGTTGGTTTGTCATTTCAGGTTGTTTGGGGGATACTTCTGGAAAATTTCTAGCTCTGATGTACAGTTTATTTGTGGCAGCAAAAATAAATGCTGGCCTATTTTCTATCATGGGGGTGTCGTATGAAGCACAAATTTGTAAAATATGCAGAATTGTTTTCCCAGCTCGTACAGCCACGATTTCTCGCCAGTTATTATTGACAGGAGACCGGTCTTTGCATTGATACTTAGCAATATTTTATGCTATGTCATGAAATAAATCACAAAATTGCATGGACTGTTGTTTTTGTTTTCCGTTTCGAATGTAATTGTGCAATACTGCCTTTGGATGAACCACCAGGTTGCCAATGCATTTAGAGCAGTTAAAGTCATCTATCTACTATTGAAAAAAAAACAGTGTTGGCATTTCCCTTCCCCTACCCACAAGTCACTAAAGTCCAGTAATCTCACGAAAACTACCTCTCAATGTCATCTGTCTACATACAATAATTACAGTCATACACTCAATATTAACACAGTGACGACGACGGCTGGATTATGAATGGACGACGGCTGGATTATGAATGACGGACTAGACGCTTGTAATGACAATGTCTTTACAATGTCTGTCTAGATCTATCAACACTAAACAGTCGTTTCTAAGAAGTTTAATCAGTCTGCGTATAAACTATTGTCGCTTGATTGAACTTTGTTTGACTTCAATGCAAATGCAGGATTCTGTGCATGGCATCTCGTTGCTTTTTCAGGCACATATGTGGCTGCGTTGGCATGCAGATGCCTTATACCTTTATGATGTCAGCTCAACCAACCCAACTGAAGACATTGGGGTGGGTTGGAGAGTTCCATCCTTGGTGGCTCATTCATTTCCATCTGGCTTTGGTAACCCTTGGTTGGCGAGCAGTGACGACTTCCAGATAAAGGACTGGTAGTTAGCTCGATGGATATGCAGCTGGGTGCTGTCAGAAGTTGGTGGGAGGCATTCATTCTTCTGCCTTTTCTGGCAGAGCATCCAATATCTGGCTTGGTCTGCTGTGTCACCAGCTCCCTTAGCTGTTGTGTAGAGAGAGCATACAAAACGCTCGCATGCAAGGACGGTGTCCTCTGTCGGTGGGATGATATCTCCTAGCTGAGACACTTGCTTTTGTAGATTTTCATCTTTCTGGAGTTTCCTCAAGGCAGTTTTCTTCCCGATGCCACTGAAGGCACTCGCCGAATCACATCCTGTGAGATCAAGCAAGGATGGAAGTCCTTCGCATACTTCTGGACCAATAGCAGAGACTATTTCATGGATTGGGATGTAGAGTAGCCTTTGCTTCACACCGGTACGGATCCAAAGTCTGCGGCGCATCGTTCTGGTGTACATATGTAGGCATATGACGGCAACGTCTGTGTCTGGTGACTGCACGATCACCTACGTGTGGTCAGCCTGGCGCACACGAGCGCATGAAATCGCAAGCAACAAAATATTTGGACGCCGGCGATTTTGGATCCTTGCTCTGCTTTGTCCACACACGAAGCGACAGTGTTGCAACTCTGCATGAGCTATCATCACAAGATATCCACCTGGCTTTTGATTGGATGAAGTTTGCGGCAACAGGATACAAATTTTCTCGTTTACCGCATACGAGCAACTTCTGTCGCCGGCGCAAATTTATCCGGAGATTCTGTCGGCGAAATATTAAACATGCTGAAACTATGGATCCTATTGCTTGCGGCAAAATCTTCCCGCACACGGGATGATTTTCGAGATATTCAATCGCACGCGTTCAAATATCCTGTTGCTTGCGATTTCATGCGCCCGTGTGCGCCGGGCTGAAGCATTATGCGCATGCAGCAGAAACTTTGGGTCTGCCTCTTCATGGTCAGATTCCAGTGCTGCCAGATTTGCCACGTGTCCTCATATGATCAGCTTGCGCTTTTTTAATCCTTGAAGCTTCCTCCCAGGACCAGCTGCCCGCATGTTTCTAGTTATTCTGATGCTGTTTGGCACCATTGTTCTGAGAGAAATGCACACTGGTTTGTTTTGTTGTTTAGGTTCTTGATGTACTTGGCGCATTGTTTGGGCACGGGCGTACTGGGCGAAGGCTTCAAGGATGGAAAAAAGTGCAAGCTGATCATAAGAGGACACGTAGCAAAACTGCCTTGAGGAAACTCCAGAAAGACGAAGACCTACAAAAGCAAGTGTCCCAGCTAGGAGATATCATCACACCACCGTCCTTGCATGCGAGCGGTTTGTATGCTCCCTGTACAGCTCGGGATCTGGTGACACAGCATTCCAAGTCAGATATTGGATGATCTGCCAGGAAAGGCAGAAGAGTGAATGCCTCTCACCAACTTTTGAAAGCACCCGGCTGCACATCCATCGAGCTAACTACCAGTCCTTACTGGAAGGCGTCACTGCTCGCCAACCAAGGGTTACAAGAGCCAGATGGTAATGGATGGGCCACCAAGGATGGAGCTCTTCAACCCACCCTAATGTCCAAAGACGCTGCTCCAGTTGGACTGGTTGAGCTGACAGCATGTAGGTGTAAGGCATCTGCATGCCAGCTCAGCCACATATGTGCCTGAAAAAGCAACGAGATGCCATGCACAGAATCCTGCAATTGCAATGGAGGCGTGCCATGCAGAAATCCAAACAAAGTTCAATCAAGCGACACGGCAGATGATGATGATGATGATGATGATGATGAATGACATCGTGGTGATTTCGCTTCATTCGAACTTAATAGTTTATAGGCAGACTGGTTAAACTTCTTAGAAACGAGTGTTTAGTGTTGATAGATCTAGACAGACATTGTAAAAACATTGTCATCACTGTATTAATATTGAATGTATGACTGTAATTATTATATGTAGACAGATGACCTTGAGAGGCAGTATTCGTGAGATTATTGGACTTTTGTGATTTGGAGAATGCCCTTATTTTTGGTTTAAATTGAGTACTGTCAACCCTGTTTTGTTTTTTGTTTTGTTTTTAATAGTAGATAGATGACATTACCTACTCTAACTGCATTGGCAACCTGGTGGTCCATTCCGGACATCATTGCACAATTTCGTTCGAAACAGACAACAAAAACAACATTCCATACAATTTTGTATTTTATTTTAGGACATATCATTATATATAGATAAAATTGAACTTGCTAAGCAGCAATGCAAAGATCTGTCTCCTTTCAATAATAACTGGCGAGGAATCGTGGCTGTAGGAGATGAGAAAAACAATTCTTCAGATTTTGCAGATTTTTGCTTCATACGCCATCCCCCTGTTAGAAAATAGGCCGCCATTTGTTGTTGCCGCCAAAAATCAACTGTACATCAGGGCTAGAAATGTTCCAGAGGCACCCCCTAAGCAGCCTGAAGTGACAAATTAACTGTGTAGTGGGTGTTGCACGAAACCATTTTGAGCCGGTCCTGGCTCCTGGACTATCACTTGGGAGTTGGTTCCATGATGATCCACCTATAGTTGACGCCACATGTGGGCCAAGTTATAATCTTGTTCTTGAACTGAAGAATTTCTGACCGGATTAGGACAAATTCGGTAATTATGAGTACCTTGCCACTATTATCGGTCGTTGTGTAAGTTTGATATGTTCCTCGCTACGTAAGTTTCATATGAGCTTTAGGGAGCAACATATCGAACTTACTCAACAAGTGTCATTACAAGCGTCTAGTCCGTCATTCATAATCCAGCCGTCGTCCATTAGAGAATATCCGCGTCCATAATCCGAAGACCTATTCCATTTTCCATATAACAGTATTAGCACCAAATGCAAAAAGACAATCATAGTATACATAAACATAGGCTTGTTTCCTGCAAGAGAGAAGCGGTCAACAGTTTTCAATGATGCCGGCAAGACATCATGATGTTTCAAAAATATCAAATCCGTATCGCTGATCAGTATTCTTAATCCATAATATTCGTTTTAGAGTCGTTATCCAAAAAAGATGTATCTCAATCACGCTTTGATTGTGACTGTTCATATGAGCACCATGAGGATATTGAAGTACATGTGCTCATACGGCCCCTAGCCCCGGGTTAAGCGGAATTAGACACAAGTTACGAAACGTAGCGCCATAGATCTTGCACGCTACCTTCGTACTTTGCTATCAGCATGCGATATGTATCGCCAAATTTGAGAAACTTTGAGTGGAGGCGCTTGGTGGAATAGCCCTGTTTTATAGTTTTCTGCAACAATGTTTTGTGACGTTGATTAAAATCATCACATTTAACATAGGATCTAGCAAATGGTACTAAGCGAGATAT
>JAVTVY010031449.1:0-11975 GCA_036873755.1 Hanleya hanleyi
AGGCACTAGTCCAGGTGGATGCCCCCTCACATATGCTTCATATTGATACCTCATACAACTCCATAGCACCACGACGGGCTCCCCAAGATCCCAAAACGTCTATTTTCATACCCTTTTCCCACAATCCCCTGTCTGCGCATGCGCAGAATGGTGACAACGACCGAGACACTAGTCCAGGCAAATGGCTCCTCACATAGGTTTCACATTGATACCTCACTCGACCCAATCGGATCAATAGTGGCTCCCCTAGATCCCAACACGTCTATCTCCATACCCTTTTCCCACAATTCCCTGTCTGCGCATGCGCAGAATGTTGACAACGGCCGAGACACTAGTCCAAGCGGATGCCCCCTCACATAGGTTTCACATTGATACCTCACTCGACCCAATCGGACCAATAGTGGCTCCCCTAGATCCCAAAACGTCTATTTCCATACCCTTGGTCTACTGCGCATGCGCAGAATGACGCTATTTCAACCCCACACCCAGCCCATCAGATGTCCCTTCACGAATGCTTCACATTGATACATCATACGACCCAATCGGACCATGCAGCGTATTTCAAATCTGGGGACTACTTTTTCTCCACGGAAGCTTTTTCCCGCGACCGCATCACCGCCAGACATGACCGCATCACCGCGGAGGAATACAAGGTCAAAGGTTAATCGAACTATAGTCGTCAAAACTTGGCACACAGCCAATTCTGATGCAATCCATAACCGCCACTACAACGCCACCTGTCGGATGCAAGAGTTACCTCCCCCGGTAAAATATGAGTCTATATGCTTGCTCCCTACTACTCATGGCCTATAATATATCTATACTGTACGATTATACATATATCTAATCAATTAAGGGCGGGCATTTATCTGTTGATATATAATTCCCCCAATCGCTTTGTTTTCGTTGATAATCCATGGGTTATAATTCTAACTGAAAGTTTCTATCGGAATATTGCTCACTACCACATCGGTATCCTCCAAACCAAACTGGAATTGTTCTATGTATATGACCCACTGATGTAAAATCTGAGATTTTCTCGGTTTCGAATGAAACTCCCAAATAGGAAAGGGGGGTTACAGAAACGAACAAGCGGGTGGATATCGGACGTTTGGCAATATACCTTAAGTAGGCCTACTTCAGCTATACTGCATGTGCCAGACACAGACACTTAAGTAGTATGGAGTAAGGAATTCGAGATTTGTCAGTTTGTCCATGTAAGACGATGAATGATACGATTAAAATGTTACCAGACTAAACTGTGTCTGTATAGCATAACATTGGGATCCAGTCATGGGACATCAGAACGTGTCCGTGTCAGTAATCCTGTCACTCTCTGAATTTTGCCTTCAGAACAACACCCAGTAGGTAGTTATCGTTCATAGAGAATATCCACTAACAATACCCGGTAATGGACTTGATTCACATCAACAGAACTGTATGGGATACGAAGTTAACGGATATCCTGGGAGACTCATTCAAGCTGGATGCAGAGGGCATAACCAAGTCTGCAACTCTCAAGAACATTCTGTGTCACAGGACCGGGAAAGTTAGAGCAGATCTTAGCATGTTTGCTGTGCGTCCATACTCCTTCCCACGCTCGGAGATGGCCAAGTAAATAGTCTTCGGTGGGTTATGTTATGTTACATATTACTTTAGAGATAAGACTAGCTTATGTTACATATTACTTTAGAGATAAGACTAGCTTAATCATCTCTAGAATATCCTCTTCAGCTATCCAATAAATATCCATCATCAACAAGATACGTTTGTTTATTTGACTTCAATCTCTGCAGATCCAGAGGATCCATTCACTGAGACGATAACAAATATATACAGATAACAATGAACGTGATAAAATTACAATATTTCACACTTATGTACTGTAACTGGAAATATCTTTAACATGATATAAATGTATATTTCGGATTACAACCACTTGGTTGAAATTAGAATTACATGTAAAAGGTTACACTAAAATGACTTTGCATACACCAGAAAACCGTATTTCCACAGTTAGATTTGGAAAGGATAAACTACTAAAACATCTGAATGCGACTGTTACGAATTACAAGAGGATGAACATTAGCGTGAAAAAGCATGATTGCTCTCAATTAAAAAACTTGATTAGAGTTTATAAACAGATTCAAATTCTTAACCTAAAATAGATCTGTAGTTCGTGACATTTTGCCTTTCTCCAGATTTAAAAATTGGTATGACATTGGCGTAATTTAATCCTGAGTGACATGTTAAACAAATACATGAGAACATATAGCTGTCCTGCGCATGTTTGGAGAATGCCCAAGTTTTGAAGAGATTTGAAAATGTGGTAGATACTTCATGTAGGTAGCTATTGTCTGAGTCTTTGTGCAGCTGAAAGGCTCAAGTCTAGACATATTGTTGTGCCCAGACTTGGCCACTGTATGCATTGTTTCGTGATTCTTACATGGAGTATGAACCGGTAGAACATATATCAATATCTGTATTCCGACACAAATTCACCATTGGAGATTGAACCAGAAGTGTTAAATTTGCGATTAAATATCTTTTCTCTGAGCTGGTAATATCTGAGTCCGTCAAACAATCATTATAGTGCCGTGAGACCGTGAGACATTATTAATAGACTGCGATACAACTCCAAAACGGGGAACATTCTCAAATTGGGAAAAATATTTCCAGAACATGAAAACTTTGGCAAATGTGGTTGTTCGTTCACAAATTGCAAACAACACAAATATTATACTCAAATGTCATCTAAATAAGCAAGGTTACTATTGTTTCATAATACAGAATAATTATTTTTTCTCATTATGGTTTCAATTGTTCAAATAATGCTATTATGAAATTTGAATCCTAATTTTCTCAGTCACTGCACTTCTCTGCACATTGACCATCCACACAAAGATAGCTAACTTTGATCCTGCTATCACATGATCAGTGTCTTGATCGTTAGCCATTGTTAGCCCGAGATATTCCAGTCTGAATATGATGGTTTCCTGAGATGGAAACATTGGTCAGCCCTACTGTGGGCTAACGATCAATTGAAACCATAATCAGAAAAAGATAATTATTGTGTAAAATGAAAAAGTACTAAACTTATATTTTTATCACTTAGAAAGTGATCGTATAACAGTATTTTGGGATAACACTGTCTTAGAATTGCACAATTCTAGTGCTGAAAAATTGGTCGAGTCCCGCGAAATAACGAAAATACTGTTATACGATCACTTTCTGAATGATAAAAAATATAACTATTCAGCTGTGGGAGCTGTGTCATTACGATCATCAGAAAAATACTGTATGTTCGCTTTCAAGACTACCGGTCTGCTTCCTCCTATTTCTGTGGGAGGCCCGTTGGCCGAGTGGTTCAGATCGCCGACATACAGTGCTGGCGATTAGGTGCCTGACTCTGGGGTCGCTGGTTCGAATTCCTCTCGGGACTCGACCAATTTTTCAGCACTAGCGTTTGTGCAATTCTAAGATAGTGTTATCCCAACATAACGAAAATACTGTTATACGATCACTTTTTAAATGATAAAAAATATATCTATTCAGCTGTGGGAGCTGTGTCATTACGATCATCAGAGGGGTGCTGCATGTTCGCTTTCAAGACTACCGGTCTGCTACCTCCTATTTCAGTGAGAGGCCCGTTGGCTGAGTGGTTTAGATCGCCGACATACAGTGCTGGCGATTAGGTGCTAGACTCTGGGGTCGCTGGTTCGAATCCCGCACGGGACTCGACCAATTTTTCAGCACTAGAATTTGTGCTATTCTAAGGTAGTGTTATCTCAAAATAACGAAAATAATAGTACTAAACTTGCTTATTTCGAGGACATTTGAGTATAATATTTGTGTTGCTTGCAATTTATGAATGAAGAACCATATTTGCCAAAGATTTTCCGATTTGGGAACGTTCCCTGTTTTGGAAAGTTTTCCTGTTCAGGAAATATATTTCCCAATTTGGGAACGTTCCCCGTTTTGGAGTTGTACCGCACTGATAGAGGCTGTGAGTCCCAAACAAGGTGATAATTGTTGGTTATTCGAATGTACGGTGTTTTATGGACGAGTGCTGGGCGTGAGGGGCAGGAACGAACTTGCGAGTCCCTTCCTTGAGCCCAAGACGAGTCTATTCCTACGAAATAGGCTCTCATTTGCAAATTGTGCGGCAATGAATGAGTCAGCCCGTGAGTCAGTCCATCCGAATCCTTTCTCCGACAAAATAAGGAGAACCGTTGACATTGGAACCTTGATTTTTGGCATGAACGTGCATTAGAGGCTGTTGTCAGCAAATTCTGAGCTGACCTACTTTTAATAATTGGACTTGCTTAGGTGATCTATAAACCTCAATATTGGCAAAAACATGTCCTAATGCCTCCTAAGACCATGGGAATGCGCTTAATTAGGTCAATGTCAGTGTGACCTGAGCTAATTCGGTCAAGGGCAATGTGACCTACTTTCTGTTTCAATTTCTGACCTATTTAAGTGACCTAGAAAAACCTCGAATTTAGGTCAAGGTACACACTTAAATCATATCACGTTTATAGTTTGCGACGTTTATAGTCACACTGCCATGTACAGCTCATTAAATCTAGTGACTTATTGATCATACATTTGGAGACAGAAATGAAGAATAAATGTAAATAGTTTCGTTTCCAGCACTCTGGTTACACAGGTGTTGTTTGGACTCCTGTCCTTTGCAAACCAGAACTGCCCTATTACATGAAGGCACGACTATACAATAATATAAAAATACTGGCCACTGTTGATTGTATACAATACAGTGGGGGATGTGGGGGGCCTAATCGTGTATTTGCGCCTAATCGTGTCAGCGCCAAATTGTGTGAAAAAATTGCGCCTAATAACGTGTTGCGCCTAACCGTGTAGGAAATTTGCGCTTAATGGTGGAACTGCGCCTAATCGTGTACAAAATTTGCGCTTAATTGTGGAACTGCACCTAATCGTGTACGGAATTTGCGCCTATTTGTGTCAATGCCCCTAATCGTGTAAGGAGGCTGCGTCTAATCACGTAGCTGCTCCTAATCATTTGAACCATCTTGCGCCTAATTCTGCGTTGCGCCTAATCGTGTAGAAATATTGCTCCTAATTGTGGAACTGCGCCTATTCGTGTAGGAGATTTGCTCCTAATTGTGGAATTGCGCCTATTCGTGTGAGAAATATGCGTCTAATCGTGGAAACGCGCTTATTCGTGGAAATCATTTTGCGCCTAATTATGCGTTGCGCCTAATCGTGTAGAAAATTTGCGTCTAACTGTGGAAATGCGCCTAATTATGTATAGAGACTGCGCCTAAACGTGCACAGCGTGAAGACATAAGTAGTATGTAAAGGGCGGATAAAGTCAACTTGACCTTCTTTCGTCATTTTTGGGGAGGTCACGGGGAGATCACTTGATCAAGAGGTCAAGGTCACTGTAGTTCCGGACTTCCGGTCACGTGAACTTTGGGGCATGTATTCCTCCGCGGTAATGCGGTCTGGCGGTGATGCGGTTGCGGGGGAAAAGCCTCGTCGGACAGAATGTAGTCCCAAATACGCGGGAGGCGGGGAAAATTCTCCGGCAATCTTCGCCAGTCTTCGGGACATTTTGGGGACGAGAGGGGCCCCTAGTCAACCGATTGGGTTGGAGCGCTCGTCCAGGGCGATCAACTCATGGGTGGTTGCATGTAAATTGAGGAATTGTCACAAAAATATGAAAAGCGGAACACGGACTTTACCCCTAAAATAGGGGAATACTATCAACAAGGTCCAAAAGGGCTAATATCGGTCTCCGGCTTATTCGGCCTGCCTATCAAGTCATGGGCGGGTGTATGTAAAATGAGGACTTGTCTCCGAAAATATAAAATGCGAAACACGGACTTTACCTCAACAATAGAAGAATGATTCGAACATTTGCATCTATAAGGAAAAATGACTGTATGAAGTTTGGGGGTGGTCATTTTTTGTGGATTTTACTATGGGTTGTGGGGTCTTGTTTTTTTCGTCTCACCACGTAAAACATGATGGGAATGGTCTCGGAGCTAAGCGGTGAAATTTTTCGAAAAATCTCGGTACCGGGTAGGTCTGTATACTGGCTCAGTGGATAGGTCCATACTGGGAAATTCACATATGTTCATTGTGATATGGGTTGTTGGGTCTTGTTTTTCACGTCCCACCATGTAGAACACGATGGGAGGGGTCTCGAAAATAAGCGGCGAATTTTTTTTAAAAAGTCCAGGTACCGGGTAGGTCTGTATATTGGCCCATACTAGCTCAGTGGATAGGTCCATACTGGAAAATTTACTCCTGGACATTGCGATATGGGTTATGGGATCTTGTTTTTCACGTCTCGTCACGTATAACACGATGGGCGGGGGTGTCGAAGCTAAGCTGTGAAATGTTTTGAAAAAGTCACTGCACGCATGCGTAGTGGGTAAATAGTGCTGGGTGGACGTTTTGGGGTCTAGATGAGCCCCTAGTGGTCCGATGGTGTCGTATGAGGTCTTATTTTGAAGCCCTCGTTGATGAGCATCCGACTGGACTAATGTATCGTCCGTTTTCGTTATTCTGCGCATGCGCATACATTCTGGGGGTGCGTGGGGGTGTGTTTGGGGTAAAAATGGACCTTTATTGGTCCAAATGGGTCGTGGGAGATGCCAAAGTGAAGATTTTGGGTGTAGTAAGTAAAGAGGTCATTTTTGGGGTGCGTCGGGGTGTATTCGGGGTAGAGAGGGACCATCCTTGGTCCGAATGTGTCATGTGGGGTGTTATTTTGTACCTCTCGGGGTGTAGACCCCGACTTGAGGCATGCCCACGTCATCTGTGACGTCATTGGCGACGTCATCAGTAGAAGAAGTAGCGAAAGCGAGCATTTTGGGCTGTGAAAGAAGGTGTTTGGGGTAGAGAGGGACCATCCTTGGTCCGAATGCGTCGTGTGGGGTGTCATTTTGTAGCTCTCGTTATGTATACCATCATTTAAGGCATGTCCACGTCATCTGTGACGTCGTTGGTGACGTGATCAGTAGAAGTATTAGCGAAAGCGGGCATTTTGGGGTGTATAGGAAAGCGTTTGGGGTAGAGATGGACCATCCCTGGCCCGAATGCGTCGTATGAGGCTTCACCTTGTATCAACGCCTGCCAACGCCAACCTTAACGCTTCAACGCTCGGGGGAATTAGCCCTGAAGCTCTGATTTTCTAGATAGTTGACACTAATGCATCGAAATGCGGTGACACCCTTCAACGCCTGTCGTTAACGTTACGCCTCAATCCTATCTGGCCTGGGCTTTTTGGGACCTGTCGTGGCCTAGGGTGGGGGGCCTCTATGGACCCCCCTAATTATTTTTCTTACCCATTGAGCTTGGGGCTGTAAATCCAAGATGGCCGCTTTAATGACGTCACAGTGACGTAATTTTCAAAAATGGCATTTTTGGGTCGATTTTTCGGTCAGATTTTCCGAATTTTTTATTTATGCAATTTCTCCGCAAAACAGCTTGATAAATTAGTAAATATTAATGTGATGTGAAATAAAATAGTTTTTGTCCACTTTTCATCGCAGAAAATCAGAAATTTTGAAGAAATATGACAAAAACATCATTTTTCTGTGAGCCCACATGGCCGACATTTTGAATTTACCCATGATCCTTTCCTCGGGGGTTATGCAAATAGGCTCAAAATGACCCCAATATGATACAAGTAGCCTCTTGTCCAATCAGAGGCCGCCATTTGGCGATGCATCTGTCATATTCGTTCTTGCCCGTTAGATGTATTCTCGGCTGCTCTTGTCCAATCAGAAGTCCCCATTTCAGAAAGGTCCATCTTCGGCCATGTTCGCTCTTATCCGTTTGTTCTAATAGTCGTCGGGGAGGCCAGGATACCGTTGAGGCAACATATCCTCAAATAGTTGTTTGCGCATTCTGAGTATCTATCAGTGCATGGATGAATACATTCATCCGATGGGGTGGTCGGTCAGCTTGGTAACGAAAAACGTGACATTGGTCACCCTCTCTACGACCCATTCGGTGTTGGGGTGTCGTTGTTGGGCCCATTCCAACACATCCAATTGGTCCACTTGGTCCAGCACGGGCTCTAGCGACGCCCTATCCGAGATGGTAAACGGTTGGTCAAATACCCGGATGTTACTGCTCGGGTAAAAGTATCGGACTTGGTCTGTCTCCTTATGCTGCAGCACATAACCAAACGCCTGATTCAACTTCAAGACCGTAGTTTGATCGTTGAAGATGGCTTCCACGTACATGAAGAGCCGAGACAGGGCCTCTAACCGGAAATTGTAGATGTCTAGTAGCGGGCGTTGACGGTGGAAACGTCGTCGGATCATGAACCAATGGTACCTGTAGATGCCACTTAATGGATTGGTGTCCGGTAAGAGTTCACTGGGGGCATCCACTGGATCTTCCTGGAAATACTCGATGTCGTCAGGCGTATGTGGAACAGTATCACCGGTGTCCGGCTGGATATCTAGGCCCTCTTCGATTGTAGTGTTGGGTGGGTGATGTCTCCGTACGTTTCATCTCCCTGGGATCCTCTTCAGTGGGACTGACCTTCCTGGGCTCCTCTTCAGTTGAAAGTGGGCGCCCATGCCGTGGTGACGGGCCATGAATCAAACGCTGATACCGTCTTAACTGATTGAGCCGTTTGAAGAGTTGGCCACATTCATTACGCTGTTCCGTCACGCCCTGGTGGAGTGAGCGTTCGTGGCGCCGTAAAGCATCTTCATGATTAAATGATCGTGCGCAGGTTATACAAGTATACCGTGCGCCCTTGTGGATGGAGGACTCGTGCCGTCGTAAATCTTCTGGGAGAGTAAATGGCTTCAAGCAAGTCGAACAAGAGAACATGTCGGCTGCGTATCAGAAAAAACATTCCCATCTACCGCCTCTTTTATAAGCCCGCAGCCCTCAAGAACTCTCCTACGTTGTTCTTCCCAATAATCAGAGCATCGCTGCCCTGTACCCTCGGGTGCGCACTTGTGACCTGTCTAGCATTGCGTTATACAATATCTGCCCTGTATTATACAATATTTGCCCTGTATTATACCATATCTGTGCTGTATTATACCATATCTGTGTTGTATTATACAATATCTGTCCTGTATTATAACATATCTTTGCTGTATTATACAATATATGTCCTGTATTATACCATATCTGTCCAGTATTGTACAATATCTGTCCTGTATTACTCAATATCTGTCCTGTATTATTCAATATTTGTCCTGTATTATACAATATATATCCTGTATTATACCATATCTGTGTTGTATTATACCATATCTGTGATATATTATACAATATCTGTCCTGTATTATACAATATCTGTCCAGTATTATACCACATATGTGCTGTATTATAAACTTATTTGTCCTGTATTAAACCATATCTGTCCAGTATTATACAATATCTGTCCTGTAGTATACCATATCTGTGCTGTATTATACAATATCTGTCCTGCATTATACAATATCTGTCCAGTATTATACCAAATATGTGCTGTTTTATACCTTACCTGTGCTGCATTGTACCATATCTTTCCTGTATTATACCATATCTGTCCTGCATTATGCTAAATCTGTGCTGTATTATACAATATTTGTCCTCTATTTTATCTCTCATGCATTATACCACATCTGCCCCAGTTTGTCCAGTTTGCTTGTGTCTACAGTCGAGGAGGGCCTACCTATCCAACCGGACACCAGTGATACTGTTCCCAATACGCTTGACGACATCGAGCATTTCCAGGAAGATCCAGTGGATGCCCCTTGTGATCTCTTACCGGACGCCCATCTATTAAGTGACATTTACAGGGACCATTGGTTCATGATCCGTCGATGTTTCCACCGTCATCGCCCCGTACTAGACATCTACAATTTCCGGTTAGGGGAACTGTCTCGGCTCTTCAAGTACGTGGAAGCCATCTTCAACGATCAAACTACGGCCTTCAAGTTGAATCTGGCGTTTAGTTATGTGCTGCAGCATAAGGAGACAGACCAAGTCCGATACTTTTACCCGAGCAGTTACATCCGGGTATTTGACCAACCGTTTACCATCACGGATAGGGCATCGCTAGAGACCGTGCTGGACCAAGTGGACCAATTGGATGTGTTGGAATGGGCCCAACAGCAACGCCCCAACACCGAATGGGTCGTAGAGAGGGTGACCAATGTCACGTTTTTCGTTACCAAGCTGACCGACCACCCCATCGGATGAATGTATTCACCCATGCACTGATAGATACTCAGAATGCGCAAACAACTATTTGAGGATATGTTGCCTCAACGGTATCCTGGTCTGCCCGACGACGATTAGAACAAACTGATCAGAGCGAACATGGCCGAAGATGGAGCTTTCTGAAATGGCGACTTCTGATTGGACAAGAGCAGCCGAGAATACATCTAACGGGCAAGAAAGAATATGACAGATGCAATGCCAAAAGGCTTTGCGTGTATTGTAAACATACCCAACGCAGCTCCCTCAGCTTGGGTATGATGTACTGGACGCGATAATAAAATGATTTATCTGTCATACTTGTTGTTGCTGTTGTTCTCTCACCTGTCTACATCATGGGCGTTAAGGCGTAACGACAGGCGTTGACGGGCGTCACCGCATTTCGATGAATTAGTGTCAATCTCATGGACTATCTTGAAAGTCAGAGCTTCAGGGCTACTTCACCAGGGCGTTGAAGCGTTAAGCTTGGCGTTGGCAGGCGTTGATGCAAGGTGACGCCCCACACGACGCATTCGGACCAGGGACGGTCCATCTCTACCCCAAACGCTTTCCTACACACCCCAAAATGTCCGCTTTCGCTAATATTTCTACTGATGACGTCACCAATGACGTCACAGATCACGTGGACATGCCTCATATGGTGGTCTACATACGGAGAGCTACAAAATGACACCCCACACGACGCATTCGGACCAAGGATGGTCCCTCTACCCCAAACACAACCCCACGCACCCCCAAAATGACCACTTTACATTGGCGCGACTTGCAATAAAAACACGCCATTCTGAGTCTACCCCACAAAAGCTTCACTTTGACACCTCCCACGACCCATTTGGACCAATAGTGGTCCATCTCTACCCCAAACACACCCCCCACGCACCCACAGAATGTCTGCTTTCTATACTACGACCATACTGCGCATGCTCAGAATAATGAAAACGGACGATACATTATTCCAGTCGGATGTTCCTCCACGAGAGCTTGAAAATAAGACCTCATACGACATCATCGGACCACTAGGGGCTCATCTAGACCCCAAACGTCCACCCAGCAGTATTTGCCCACTACGCATGCGCGCAGTAACTTTTTAAAAAATTTCACCGCTTAACTTCGAGACGCCTCCCATCGTGTTCTACGTGGTTAGACGTGAAAAACAAGATCCCGCAACACATATCGCAATGAACATGTGTGAATTGCCCAGTATGGACCTATCCACTGAGCCGGTGGGCCTATGGGCCTATCCAGACCTAGCCTCCGTGAACTTTTCGAAAATTTTCACCGCTTAGCGTCGGGACCCCGCCCATCGTGTTCTACGTGGTGGGACGTGAAAAACAAGATCCCACAACCTATATCGCAATGTCCAGGAGTAAGTTTCCCAGTATGGACCTATCCACTGAGCCAGTATGGGCCAATATACAGACTCAAAAAAATTACACCGCTTAACTTCGAGACCCCTCCTATCGTGTTCTACGTGGTTAAACGTGAAAAACAAGATCCCTCAACCCATATCGCAATGTCCAGGAGTAGGTTTCCCAGTATGGACCTATCCACTGAGCCAGTATGGGCCTATATACAGACCTATCCGGTGCCGGGACATTTCGAAAAAATTCACCGCTTAGCTCCGAGACCCTTCCCATCGTGTTTTACGTGGTGAGACGAAGAAAACAAAACCCCACAACCCACAGTAAAATCCACAAAAAATGACCACCCCCATACCCCATACAGGCATTTTCCAGTATATA
>JAVTVY010031450.1:0-12800 GCA_036873755.1 Hanleya hanleyi
CAACGGTTCTATTTATTTTGCCGACGACAGGATTCGGATGGACTCACTGACTCACTCATTACCGGACAATTTCAAACTTCGTAGGAATATTTTACATTCCGTGTCAGCTTATATGCCATGCCCAGTGAAATTTCCGAATGATAAACCGCACACACCTTTATGACGGTACACGTCATTATTGACCTTTATGTCAGCGACCACTAATACATTATGATGTCTCCCTATGTAATTGAGCCCCGGTACTTAAAACAACTATAGTGCAGTTTTATAAGGAGAGAATTTCAAAGTTATTACAAGCGTTATATATTATCAATATCACGGATTAATGGTATCCATGTGCAAAAAGTAAATTGATGCGGAGTTAATTAATGATTTTTGACAAGCTTCAAAGTAGACTATGATGAAGATGGACAGACTTTAGAAACGTACCATGCTAGTAGTATATAAAGGACCGATTCTCGCCCAAAAATGATGGTCCCAAATTTTGTCCCCCCCCCCCCCCCAACCGGGTAAAATTTAACGGGGTACTGTTCTTTGCGGAGGGCCGCCCGGGTAAAATTTAACGGAGAACTATTCTTTGAGGAGGGCCCCCCCGGCTAAAATTTAACGGGGTACTATTTCACGGATGACGTCACCTCCGGTCATGTCCGGTCATTTCCGGCAATCTCCAGGTGGTGTATATTTTGGGGTCAAAATGAGAGATTCTGGCGCAAAATGGACGATTGATTGATTGATTGTTTATTCACCATATATCAATAAAGACAGAGATATGGTATGTGAATAAATAAAAATATGGTGGGAATAAAACCCCAGAGGGCGTTGGTAAGTGGACTCAAAGTAACCAATCAGCGTGCTGTATTTTAACCAATGAAATCGTTAGAATTTCAACCAATCGAATAGCCGAGTATAGTTTTATTAGCCAATCGAAATGATTCCGTTTCTGTTCTATTTATAGATCATGACGTCATCCGGGGTTTTTTCCATAGGTCCACACTGGCTCAGTGGACAATGTGGGCCCCACCGGGAAACCCACTCATGGACATTTGTGGTATGGGTTGTGGGATTGGCTAATTGGGGTTTTTCGCGCCCCGAGCTGTAGAACATGATGGGAGGGGTCTCGAAGTTAAGCGGTGAAATTTTCGAAAAGTTCAGGTAGGCCTGGATAGCCCCATACTGGCTCAGTGGATAGGTCCATACTGGGAAACCCACTCCTAGACATGGGTATGGGTTGTGGGGTCTTGTTTTTCTCGTCTTGAGCTGTAGAACACGATGGGAGGGACCTCGAAGTTAAGCGGTGAAATTCTTTGAAAAGTTCAGCTAGGCCTGGATAGGTCCATACTGGCTCAGTGAACAATGTTGGTTTCACAGGGAAACCCACTCCCAGACATTTGCGGTATAGGTTGTGGGGTCTTGTTTTTCTCGTCTCGAGCTGTATAGCACGATGGGAGGGGTCTCGAACTTAAGTGGTGGTGAAATGTTTTGAAAAGTTCAGGTAGGCCTGGATAGGCCCATACTGGCTCAGTGGAGCTGCCCGGGTAAAATTTAACGGGGTACTATTTCTGAAGGATGACGTCACATCCGGGTCACACTAATGTGACGTCAACAGAAATAGAGAAAGTAGAGAAGTCCAGTTGCCCCCTTGGTAGTAGAGAAAGCAGAATCACTGTATATTTGCCCTGTGATATTTGTGGCCAGATTTCTGTAACGAATTCATCCCTATATTATAGGCATCACCACCACCGGTCGTTGACGCCCGTCAACGCCGGTGGTGGTGGCCTGTAGAGAGAGGCAGGGTAGTTTAGTGGGTGTATGTAAATTTAGGATTGGGTTTGAACATATAAAAAGCGGATGATCAACACGTTCATAAGTGTTCATATAGTTTATTATCCCCTCCAGTACATCATATCCAAGTTGGGAGAGCCGCGTTGGGTATGTTTACAATTCAAGTATGCCCTTGTCCAATCAGAAGCCGTCCTTTCAGAAAGTTCAATCTTCGGTCATGTTCGCTCTGATCCGCATGTTCTAATCCTCGTCAGGCAGTCCAGGATATTGTTCAGGCAGCATGTCCCCAAACAGTTGCTTGCGCATTCTGTTCGCATTTTTCAGGGCCTCGGTGGGTGGTAGCCCCATATTCTCTTCCAAGTGACGCTTGGTCTTCATGATGGACCTGTGCGTGGGGTCGCCTCTCATTTCAAGCGGCAACAGGGTATACTGTTCATATATCGCCATGGCTGTTTTCCTGATGCTGGGACGCATTTGGATGTACGCCTCTTGTAAGTTAACCTGTCCGGCGTCCTCGACCGCTGCAGCGTGAGTATTAATAGCTGCTCTCACAATACGATCCCAAAAGGTAGGTGCATCCTCACTTCCTTGGGATGTAGGCTGACTATCTGAGATCAAGCTCTCCGTATCAGTAAATAGACTCTCAACAGTCGCTGTATCTACCTCCTCAGTGGGCTCCTCGGAGTCTGGATGGAAAGTCTTCTGGTGTCGCACCATATCGTAATGTCTGGTGAACGTGCGTTCGCATTCAGAGCATGTATAACCCATGTTGATGGATGAACGTCGACTGTGCGTGTTTTGGGGAATACACTTGCTTTTATAGACAGTAACTCCCGTCAACGCCCGTCTCAATACCTTAACGTCCTATCCCAACAGCTTATGCATTTTCGATCATCATTGTACGGACATCATTATTTTGGAGGTTGAAGAAGATAATTTCCCGTCCCCAGCTGTGTCTCCAAAAAGGCTTGAAATGCCTCATGCAGAGTCAGCAGATTCTGGGGACGGGTAGTTGTGTTGGTATCCTCTTTGGGTACTATCTGTTTCTTATGCCGCAGAAGTCATATCCGTGTTACTCATTGGATGTCGTCTATGAGCGTGATAAGATGACAACGCATGCGGTGGTGCTGAACGGTGGATCCATCTTGAGCTCTATCAATAATAGCATCGACTTGAACGTTGGCTCGACGTAAAGCTTCGGCTAGAATATCCTCGTTGTCGGGTTCAAACAACGTGGACTCTGTAGTACTCATGGTGAAATGAGGGGAATGGTGTCGTGTGGGTTATTTATAACTCTGTTCTTTCGATTCCCATATCGACCGGATCCTTATCCAGCGACTTTATACGGGTCACGAGGTCGTCATACTGCGGACGTAAAGCCCGTCGTAACAAGGGTACCAATGACTAAACTTGCGGCTTCCTCTTTCGAATACCCTTTGCTGTGAAACTTTTTACCTGTGGCCTCCAACATCTTCTACAGACTAGTCTTCTGTGTTAAATGCTGTCATTTTCATCTGACGATGATACAGCTCACCAATTTCCAGTGTACGAGTTGTCACAGAGAAACAGCTCACCAATTACCAATATACGAGTTGTCAGAGCATTTCCATCATAGCTCTATATATTTGTATCTAATACCGCTTATGCTGGTGCTAGGGGCCGTGTGATCATATCATCCAAGTTGCCACATGAACAGGTACAATAAAAGCGTATATGAGATACAACACATATCACGAATCGTTAGATTCTTGGTATGTGCTTTAGAATAGGTTAACCGGAAGACTATACTGTGAGGTCATGTGACTCTGTCAGTATGTCGGCACCTCTTCCCACTTCCCTTATATGTGTTGTAATCCATACTTTCTTTGAACAAATCCTGCCATAGCCTCGAGTTCATGTTGTGCTCATTCCCTTGTACGGGTTTGGGTTGATCCTTCACGTTTGGGTGATATTCCGAGACTGATGGTATGAAGGAGATCCACTGTATGGGAGCGGGTTGCTGCTGCTGAACGGGTGCTGCGAGGTGTGGACTCAGTGGATGGTGTAGGGGTATATGACGTTGTGGTGGTCCCTCACCGGGTAACAGGTGGGTCGTCAACCGGCGATCTTCGGGGGTATGAGCTTTTACGTTTACGAACAGGCTTGTCACACCTTGACACGCCTGCATGAAATGGTCGATGTTCTGAGGATAAGTTCGACTACCAAACACACGGATTTGTGCTCTGTCGATGGGATTTGAGAACAACACAAAGTATTGGCAGTTCGAGGCAATATCTCTGGACCCCTTGAGGAAAGAGATTCTGGGTCAAATATATGACGGAGAGATTTCGATGATGGGATCCTTTGGTAAACAAGTCGGCAACGTGTGAATTGTCCTTGTCTAGCACTACCACGTTGGGCTGCTTAGGGTCGAAGAAATACGCTTGATCGATATCGTGGGAATCCGTCGGACGAAGCTCACATTCTGTAAACTTGTGGTTACGTAGGCGGGCTGCCACTGGCTATAACCCCATACAACGCTTGTCGGAGCTGGAGTTGCCACACCTTCCTTTAAGAACTTCATCACCCAGGACGTCTTTCCACATGCCGTCATCGTATAGGGATGCTCTTCTCCACCCCACCGGTGGTGTTGTCACCGCCCGGTGGTGATGTCTGTATATATAGGGATGAACACGTGTCCCTCATCAGTCCATACGTATTGGCCGACTAATCATGATGTCGTCTACATGTACGTTCTGTCAGAGAACCTTCTCTCGTCGCGATAGTATGCTCAGACACATTCAATGCAAGCACAAGACAGAGACACCAACGAGTCCCGTTATAGGTCCACCAAGTGGAGTAGAGCATGAAGGTGAGCGGCCCTACGGCATATGGAAAGACGTTCTGGGTGATGAAGTCCTTAGAGGAAAGTGTGGCAGCCCCAGCTTCGACACGCGTTGTATGGTGTTATAGCCAGTGGCAGCCCGCTTACGAAACTACAAGGTTACTGAATGTGAGCTTCGTCCCAGGGATTCCCCACGATATCGATCAAGCGTATTTCTTCGACCCCAAGCAGACCAACGTTGTAGTGCTAGATGATCTGATAAGTGCGACCAAGGACAATTCACACGTTGCCGACTTGTTTACCAAAGGATCCCATCATCGAAATCTGTGCGTCATCTATTTGACCCAGAATCTCTTTCCTCAAGGGACCAGAGCCAATTGAACTGCCAATACTTTGCGTTGTTCTCAAATCCCATCGACAGAGCACAAATCCGTGTGTTTGGTAGTCGAACATATCTCAGAACATCGACCATTTCATGCAGGCGTGTCAAGGCGTGACAAGTCGCCCGTACGGCTACCTGTTCATAAACTTAAAAGCTCATACCCCGAAGATCGCCGGTTGACGACTCACCTGTTACCCGGTGAGGGGTCACCACAACGTCATATACCCCTACACCATCCACCGAGTCCACACCTCGCAGTTCCCGTTCAGCAGCAGCAACTCGCTCCCATACAGTTGATCCCCTTCATACCATCAGTCTCGGAATATCACCAAACCGTGAAGGACCAACCCAAACCCGTACAAGAGAATGAGCACAACATGAACTCGAGGCTATGGCAGGATTTGTTCAAAGAAAGTATGGACGCCGAGATGGGCGAGATGTTGGAGGCCTCAGGAAAAAAGTTTCACCGCAAAGGGTATTCGAAAGAGGAAGCCGCAATTTTAGCCCATAACACATTGGCACCCAGACTACGACGGGCTTTATGTCAGCAGTATGCCGACCTCGTGACCCGTATAAAATTGCTGGACAAGGACCCGGTCCATATGGAAATCGAAAGAACAGCGGCGATATTGAAAACCTCGGGCATGAACTGGAAAGCGGCGTATGTCAGAGCAATAGCACAAAAGAAACATTTGTTCGAACGCATAATTAAGATCAAGTGTCCCACTATAAATAACCCACACGACACCATTCCCCTCATTTCACCATGAGCACTACAGAGTCCACATTGTTTGAACCCGACAACGAGGATATTCTAGCCGAAGCGTTACGTCGAGCCAACGTTCAAGTTGATGCTATTGTTGATAGAGCTCAAGGTGGATCCATCGTTCAGCACCAACGCATGCGTTGTCATCTTATCACGCTCATAGATGACATCCAATGGGTGACACGGGTATGTCTTCTGCTGCATAAGAAACAGATAGTACCCAAAGAGGATACCAACACAACTACCCGTGCCAAAATCTGCTGACCCTGCATGAGGCAAGAATCTGCTGACCCTGCATGAGGCATTTCAAACCTTTATGGAGACGAAGCTGGAGACGGGAAATTATCCTCTTCAACCTCCAAAATGATGATAATGCATAAGCCGTTGGGATAGGACGTTAAGGTATCGAGACGGGCGTTGACGGGAGTTACTGTCAAATGTATTCGCAAAACACGCACAGTCGACGTTCATCCATCAACATGGGTTATACATGCTCTGAGTGCAAACGCACGTTCACCAGACATTACGATATGGTGCGACCCCAGAAGACTTTCCATCCAGACTCCGAGGAGCCCACTGAGGCGGTAGATACAGAGACTGCCGAAGAGTCTATTTACTGATACCGAGAGCTTGATCTCAGATAGTCAGCCTACATTCCAAGGAAGTCCAGATGTACCTACCTTTTGGGATCTATTGTGGGAGCAGCTAATAATACTCACGCTGCAGCGATCGAGGACGCCGGACAGGATACCTTACAAGGGGCGTACATTCAAATGCGTCCCAGCTTCAGGAAAACAGCCATGGCGATGTATGAACAGTATCCCCTGCTACCGTTTGAAATGAGAGGCGACCCCACGTCGTTGATCATGAAGACCAAGCGTCACTTGGAAGAGGATATGGACCTACCACCCACCGAGGCCCTGAAAGATGCGATCAGAATGCACAAACAACTGCTTGGGGACATGCTGCCTGAACAATATCCTGGACTGCCTGACGAGGATTAGAACATACGGATCAGAGCGAACATGACCGAAGTTTGAACTTTTCGAAAGGACGGCTTCTCATAGGACAAGAGCGTACTTGATACACCCACTAAACTACACTGCATCTCTCTGCAGGCCACCACCACCGGGCGTTGACGGGCATCAAGGTATGGTAGCCATTAATTTTTGGTTCGCTGGTCAACATGTCAGTAAGGCAGTCGTTCAAATAAATTATAAATTGACAAGAACCAGATCCACATATTTATTTGCAATCTAGTGATATTGAAACTTGAATTGTGCTTTGGTTTACAGACCGTTACTTCCGATGCGGTGCTGCTGTCGACGAGGACTAGGATGTTTCAGATGTCTCCTATGCATATTTCGACAAGATGGCGGAAGATTTACACCTTTCGCTAAACATCTGGGCATCTTGTCTTTTGTCACGTTCTTCTTTGTCCTGCCTTTCCTATGTTCCAATCTGCGGCATTCCTTGTATCACAGACGGCTAAGATCTAAAAAGGAGGAGGTAACTCATATGTTGTCGGAAAATAATCATCGCCTGAAGGGGGCGCTACAAGTCATCCAGTCTTACAACCGATCTTTCTGGTCGAGAAAACAAGGATATCTCAGCAAACCTCCTGAAGTTTCAAGAAAAATTGACGTCGCAATTACGATCGTCACAGTTTCCAGAAATAGGCACAATATTGATTTGTTTGAGCCAAACTATTTAACTCAAGTTGTTGGCAAATATCTCGAGGTTCTTTCTTCTGCAGAGGCGAAACGGAAACGTTATCAAATTTTTGTATGCAATGTGGATTCTGATCCGTTGACTTATATTGAATTTCAAAAGCTCTCCTCTGTTTTCCCCGTTTTTCAAAGATTTCCAAATATAAAGCCCGCAGGAAGGATAAAAAATGTGGATATCTTCGAAAAGGAGAAAGAAGACTATGTATATTGCCTGAATCAGACGTTAAACAAGAACGCAAATCACGTGCTTCTGGTGGAAGACGACGCATTGCCATTGGATAATTTCGTCAGCATGTTGAATCACGTGACCGACTCTCGTTTGGGAAGACATCTCACGCGAAATGGATATGGAGGGTCTTCTTCTGAAATTGTCTATTTGAAGCTCTATCACCCAGAGAGACTTCTGGGGTATTACAGTTTAGAGTATGAGAGGATTCCGGAACTCTTTGCCACTGGTGTGTTATTCGGTGCACTACTTTCATACATTTACAGACTATTCACTGCGTCATGCACTGCGAAGTACCGGTACCAGAGCAATTTCTACATGACGTGGTTGTTTTTAGCTTGCTATGTTATGCTCGCAGCCATTTGTATTGGGAGGCAAAATTTACTAGAACTGCGCCGTGTATCAAAGCAGTTGTATCTTCTTACACCTACCGCATCTTGTTGTACGCAGGCCATCCTTTATCCGCGAAATGGTGGCTTTAAAGTAGTCGCTTACCTTTCGAAAATCAGATGCAGAAGCGGGTTTGCAAAAGACTCGGCTTTGGACAAATTCCGACGTGATACTGGTGCAAGGGCATATATGTTGCAGCCTAATGTATATAAACACATAGGACTGTATTCCAGTTTGAGGAAGGAGATTGTGAATCCATTCGTTATTTAGATTCAATTTTTAACGCATTACCTAAATATATGGCGTGGAACGTCTCATCCCTCCATCCACTCACCTGGCAGATCTCGCTGATGACTCCACACAATATGTGTCAGATAAAGATGTCGCTGGTTTGTGTAACAAGTTAAATTCAGCAGTGATACCTGTATCGAACTGGGTCCGGGAGAACAAAATGGTATTGAACTCTCAAAAAACTGAATGCATGCTACTGGCTAGTAGTACCAAATATAAACAAAACAAAGAATTTTTCGTTATCAAAATTGACAATGTTCCAGTGACCCAGGTCGGATCTCACAAACTGCTTGGGGTTCATTTTGATAGCAATTTAAACTGGAATAACCATGTTAATCAACTTTGTAAAAAGCTGAAAACTAAATTATTTCTAATGAATAAAATTAAATCTTTGCTACCTGTAACAGCACGTGTAGCGTATTATAATAGTCTGGTGCAGCCACTCATCGATTACTGTAAAATAGTTTGGGGTGATTGTGCCAAATATCAACGAATCGGGATCTATAAGTTAATGAAACGTTTTGGGAGAACAATACTAGATATTAAATGCTCCACAGACATAAGCTCAGTTGAATTATTTAAACGCTTAAATTGGATTCCATTTGATGAGCAAATAAGGTTTGCCAAGTGTTGTTATATTTGGGACATATTCAATGGATACACACCTGACTACATGCAGGAAATGGTAGCCCCAGTACAATGTGTTCATGCTAGAACCACAAGAAGTGCCAGTAGAAATGATTTGTATCTCCACAAAACTAACACTGAAAAAGGAAAACGGACATTCAAATATTCGACAAGTAAACTTTGGAATGAATTAAATACTGAAATTAGAAATTCAAAAACAAAACATACATTCAGAATAAAATACAGGAAAAATTTATCATCACATATATATACAAATCCTTTCTATCTGGACACGTAAATTCCAACAGGCAGGCGAGGTAATGTAGCTCACTGAATGCCTGTCCAATGTGTCTAGTTATACCTATTTACGGTCCATACTCCATGTAAGGGAGCACGAGATTGGGCTATTAATTACCCCTCTTTGTAAGGCGACAGTGTAAAAACGACACTTTGAAAGATATGTATATTATGTAGTTTGTCTCGATAGGGGCATTACCCCCTTCCATAAGACGACAGTGTTAAAACGACACATGTAAGGTACATGTCATGTAAGGTACATGTACCAGGACTATTCTCCTCCCAGGACGATTTTCTATAACGACACTGTAAAACGACACATTCACTGAATCATCTAGCCAGGCTTAGAAATATTGTCAGGGCCATTCTTACTTGTAAGAGAAGAACCATAGTCTAAAAACGACACTTTGAAGGCGATGTATATTTTTAAAGCGACAGTCTAAAAGCGACACTTCATCAGATATGTTTATTTCATAAAGCGACAGTCTATAAACGACACTTCATCAGATATTTATATTTCATAAAGCAACAGTCTAAAAATGATATTATTTCTGTATACTTTCCATGATGGCACAGTGTATGGACACTCACCTTGAAAGATGACAGTTTGAAAGATATGTATATTATGTTGTTTCTCTCGACAGGGGCATTACCCCCTTCCATAAGACGACAGTGTTAAAACGACACATGTGAGGTACCAGGACTATTCTCCTTCCACAACGATTTTCTAGAACGACACTGTAAAACGACACTTTCACTGGATCATCTAAGAACAGCCATGCTTAGAAATATGGTCAGGGCCATTCTTACTTGTAAGATGACGACAGTCTAAAAATGACACTTTGAAAGCGATGTATATTTTTTAAAGCGACAGTCTAAAAGCGACACTTCATCAGATATGTATGTTTCATAAAGCGGCAGTCTATAAATGACATTATTTCTCTATGCTTTCCATGATGGCACAGTGTATGGATGCTCCATAAGACGACAGTGTTAAAACGACACATGTGAGGTACCAGGACTATTCTCCTCCCACAACGACACTGTATAACGACACTTTCACTGAATCATACAGCCATGCTTAGAAATATGGTCAGGGCCATTCTTACTTGTAAGATGACGACAGTCTAAAAACGACACTTTGAAAGCGATGTATATTTTTTAAAGCGACACTTCATCAGATATGTATGTTTCATAAAGCGACAGTCTATAAACGACATTATTTCTCTATGCTTTCCATGATGGCACAGTGTATGGGCACTCACATTAAATGGAATATTCCTACGAAGTAGGCTACAGATCGCAAATTGTCCGGTAATGAGTGAGTCCATCCGAATCCTTTCGTCGGCAAAATAAGGAGAACCGTTGACATTAGAACCTTGATTTTTGGCATGAACGTGCATTGTTACCAGCAAGTTCTGATCTGAAATAATTCTGATTAAAATTAGATTTATAATTAACACTTCAGTATATTGTTATATATATGTAAGCTGTAGCCTGTAACGTGTATCCTGTTTCACATCCAAACATGTCATCATTGCCAAGAAAACTGTGGTCGGTTTTGCTCCAGCGTTTTATCGTATTTAATGACTAGGCCTATCAGTTACTCTCCGGCTAAAAATACCCTACTGCATATACCCTCAAAAATTCAGCGCTGTTTGCACAACGAAGCTGAGGTGGTTTAACGTTTATCATAAAGAAAATCACCGATCAACTGCCATAGAATATAATGTGAAACAAGGAAACCGGAATAGTACATTCATCAGATTGCCGATACCCAAAATGTGTTGTCTCATATATCTAGATAACAACGTGATGTAGAGACGCTATTTATTCGTCTTTCTACCGGTTATGCTCAGGAGAATCACATAGAATCATTATTATCTTGTGCATAGAAGGTGTTGGTCTCGAGTTGAATTACCGTAAACTACATAAATGCTACCTTTCTATACTATAGTACTATATATAAAAATTTGGTGTATTGTTGGGAAAATAATGTGATTTAAAAAGTTGTTTTGATCCTGGACAAGGGCACTAAAAACCACTAAAGAGATGTAGATGTATTTTCACACGTAAAGTTTGAAATCTAGTGAACCTATATTATTCAATCTGTTTCCTTTAAAAAAAAATGTAAAATTAAATCGGTGATCGTTATTTATTTTGGAATGAAGGCGCATTAGGAGACTGTTACCAACAAGTTCTGAGCTGACCTATTTTTGATGGAAATTTCTGGTGATTTTTGATGAAAATCAGTGGCGATTCTGACTTGGGCGGTGCCCATCTTAATATAGGCAGGATTTCAACTGGGGGTGGGGATTTCCAAGAGTTCAGTTCGCGTTAGAGTCCTAATGCCTACTGTACTTCGTAGGTCCTGTGACGTTAGTCACACTGCTCATGTAGCAGCTATACTCTCAAATATTTTGTCAGGCTTAATTTATATCCCAGATGACGATACATGTACATTCCACCCACATTTACACTAAATGAAATAACATACTGTCAAATGGACTGTCAAAGCAGTTTTATTCCAGTATTAATATTTAATCTCACAAATAACACACGTTCATCCTCCAGTGATAAAAAAAACATGTGTAGCGGCTTTCATAATCATCCACTGACAACTTAAGGAAACTTTGTATGTAAACATGTCCATGTGCATTTCAGCTAAACCAAAAACTCTATTCTTACATTTTAACATTGGAGCACCCATACAATATCCCCTGAGGCAGTGCTCATTGCTGGCTGCAACCCTCTTACTTCATGGAATACTGCCATATTTTTTTTATTTCAAAACACTAAACATTTTTGTATGCTTTCAAACCTGCATGCAGGTCTATTCCATTAATAAAGTAACGTTAAGGCAGTAATGTACCTGTACTTCAACATCAAAAAGGGTTATAATATGGAGTTCGCTTCCATCATGTGGGCAGTATATCTTCTCCTGTATCCAAGAATACTGAGTCAAAGGATCCCAGAGCAATAATCGAGGTGTCAAATATTGCCAAACTCTGGGCTGCATTTCACCTCTCCAAACATTGCTGCCAGTCAAAATTATGCATGGCACTTTCATGCCGTCTGCATTTATTCTTTCAGAAATATAATCCCATATTTCTTTTCCAAGATCCTCCACAGATGTAAAATTTTTAATCAAGGATGCAGTCAAAAGGAGGAGGACAAAAATCTTCAATTTAGCCATCTTGTCTGCCTATCAACTTGTATGTGTAAATGATGTGTCTATTCACGTTGTGTTTGCACATGTGAACTTCAATATGCCATATTTCTTCCAACCCTTTCAAAATGATGGACCGGTAAAAACAGAGGTATTGCACACCACCATCACCAATGTCTTCTGAAAAGAAGCAATAAAACATATGTACACAATTTCAGCTTTCCACTTTTCAACTGTAAATGAAGTTTCAACTTATTACTAACTTACAGAACCTGAATGGCTTACATGTATCACATCAACTTAACTATACGTAGAA
>JAVTVY010031451.1:0-12295 GCA_036873755.1 Hanleya hanleyi
GTAAGCAGCGAAACATAAACTCCCAATCAACTCTGTCAAAGGCTTTCTCTTGATCAAGATTAATAAAATATGCATGTAAGTCATTTTGTACAACATAGTCATAAGAATTACGTAATAAGTGAATATTATCAAAAATATTTCTACCAGGTATACCGCACGTCTGATCTTGATTTACAATATGTGTAATGACCCTTTTTAATCTATTGCACAAGGATTTCGAAACAATTTTGTAGTCTACGTTTAATAAACTTATGGGTCTCCATTTCTTAATGTGTTCAGAGTTCGTTGGGTCTTTGCACAATAAAGTAATAAGACCAGTGCGTTGAGTTTTACATAGCAACCCGTTGTCAAAACAATTATTTACAATCATTACAAATGTCTGGCCAATAAGAGGCCAAAACTGTAAATAAAATTCGGCCGGCAGACCATCACTTCCTGGCGATTTGTGCGCATAGCCGGGGCTGTTAGGGATTTTTTGGTTCACATTCTTCCAAAAGCACCAAATTTGGCCCATATGTCGCCCATACCATACTATTTCGATTTTTGACGGGCGCCAAGACGGTCGCCCCATAGGGCCGCCATATTCGGCGAAATTCAATATGGTCGCCACCCGGGTTATAGTTGAATAACTAAAAGGGCTAGAAATGTGAATAATAGCACGTTTTAGTGGTTTTTGGGGTCGGAGAATCTGATTGTGATCTTATTTCAACGATCTGAGGTCAAGGTAACCCTTTAAGGTCACCCTAAAGGGCATTTTGGGGACAAATTCGCCATTATCAGTGGTTTTGGGGCAAGATATATAAACTGCCTCATTCTATTGGTTTCCAGGGTTGAGTAACCCGAATCTGGCCTTATTTTGGCGATTCGGGGCAATATTTCATTTGAGAGTCGCGATAGAGGTCATCCGAACCAGAGGTCAATTGTAGGTATAACACCAAAAGAACCACAAATAATACCCTAGAGGTTTGTGGCATTCTCCGATTCTGATCCTATTTTGAAGATTTGAGGTCAATCCATTTTGGGGTCAAAGGTCAAAGATCAACAGTTACCACTAAGAACAATCGAACGAAGAGTATTCAGGAACAAATTATATTAAAATACTCCGGAGATGACATCTGCTGACAAAATGCTATAACTATGCCGCTACGCCGCTATGTGTATTTAAATGTTCGAAATACAATACAAAGACCGCTTTAGCAACAATATGCCAATGATTATTGGTATCTATACCTTCTGGCTTGCGCTATCAAGAAACTGTGAAGTCGGGTCGCACCCAGTAAGGCTGTGCAAGAGGGGTAGTGCCAAGGATTTGACGGACCGAGATCGGAACAAACGGTATGGACTGAATGTCACAATATTTCTTTCCAGTACAGAAGTCCACCAAGCGTTCCGATGGACCGAGGGTCTTCAAAGACCGGACATCGCTGTCCATCGTGCGAACATAGGCTGTTATATGACCCTTCTCCGTGGCATGTGCTAGGGTATCCAGTCAATTCACCCACAAACCGATTCACCCACAACCAATTCACCCACAACTTCAGGTCGATTCACCCACAAAAAAAGTCAACTCACCCACAACCAGGTCAATTCACCCACAGTCTCAATATTGGTTTATTCAACATATTTAATGATTATGGATATATTACCTATATAATTAATTAATATATTATATATGCGCTAGATGCAGGAGGACCCTAGTGTCCGCCTCGGAATGGTTGCACGGTTGAAGTATTGTGAGGTCATAACGCCTGTTGAAGAACACGGACTCAAAAGAAGGAGCTTTCCGCTCATGTCAGTCTTGGACATCTGTGTGCTGATGAATGAGAACGGCTCCTTTTTGTTGACATCTTTTAAGAAGCCGCTGATCCATTCATACTTCGGGATTTTAGGGGTTCAGGAAAAAGTATTGTGGCATTCCAGTCCAAACCATCTGTTCCGATCTTGGTCCGTCAAAGTCCGTGGCACTACCTCTCTTTCACAGCTTAACGGGGTGCAAGACGACTTCACAGTTTCTTGGATGTGACAAAAAGACCGCCTGGGCAGCCTGTACAAGCATATCGGACCCCACCGACACACTAGTGGCGCTCACGCATGATCCTGACACTCTCGAGTCCGTGCATATGGAGCTTATAGAACGCTTCATCGTACTCATGTACAGCAAGGGATGTGGTGCAGCCGGTGTCAATGAGGCCAAGCATCACCTCTTCACTACTGCAACCAGATCGCTGGAAAACATCCCACCTCCCAAGCCGCGCTTTTGCAGCATGTGAAGCGAGCGCTGCTGCAAGCGAGTTTCTACTGGAGTCGCTTCACTCCATCAGGGAATCCCTGACTTCAGTGAGTGGAGCTGGCACAAAGATTGCACCAGTACATGGCAACCGCTATGGACCACTCTCAGCGACACTTCTATGGCATATGCCATTCTCATGCACTGAGGCTGACTCAAGGCATGCACGGGAAGGTGCAAATGCAACTGCGCCAATGTCCGATACATGCCCCTCTGCAAATGCGAAGGCGGGTGCGTTAATAACTTGGGCGGTGATGACAAGTATTATTTATTGCTGGCATCATAGAGCGCAAGCCAGAATGCATAGGTAGTAAAAGTAATCATTGGTATACTGTTGCTTAAGCGGTCTTTGTTTTGTATTTTGAACATTTAAATGCACGTAGCGGCATAGTTATAGCATTTTGTCAGCAGATGTCATCTCCCAAGTATTTTAGTAACATTTGTTCCTGAATAATCTTGTTTCGATTGTTTTTAGTAGCAACTGTTGATCTTTGACCTTTAATTCTCAAATGAGGTGACCATGACCTCAAATCGTCAAAATAAGGTCAGAATCTAATTCTCCGATGCCGCAAAGCCCTATGGTATTATTTGTGATTCTAGCCCTTTTGGTGTTTCCTATAATTGACCTCCGGTTGATCTCTGTTTCGGGTGACATCTGTCATGAACCTCACATGCAATATTGCCTCAAATTGTCAAAATATGGTCAGATTCGGGTTACTCAACCCCGAAAATCGATAAAATGAGTTAGTTTGTATATCTCGACTAAAAACCACTAAAAATGACGAATTTGACCCAAAAATGACTTTTAGGGTGACCTTGACCTCAAATCGTTGAAATAAGATCAGAATCAGATTTCCCGACTCCGATAACCACTAAAAAGTTGTATTATTCATGATTCTAGCCATTTTATTGTTTTAAATACGACTGACCTCTAACCCGGGTGGCGGCCATAATGAATTTCGCCAATATGGCGGCCCCAGGGGGCGACTACCTTGGCGCCCGTCAAAAATCGAAAAGGTATTGTATGGGCGACATATGGGCCAAATTTGGTGCTTTTGGAAGAATCTGAACCAAACAGTCCCTTTTATGCCCTAACATCCCGGACTAACAGGCATACATTTTAGAGCGTCATAACATTCCTGCTCCGTTAAATCTCCCTCGCATAATTGGCTAAGTTCGTCTGATAACGACGGCAAATCACGCAAAAATTCATCTTGAACTGACTTGTCAGTTTCCTGAGCCGTATACAATTCTTGATAAAATTTTTTAACACATTCAGATATAGAACTTTGATCATTATGTAAAACATTATTATCTCGCTCGTGGCACAGTAACTTTCTAATTAATTTCTTTTTTCCTCGGGCTTTCTCTCTTCTAAAAAAATAACTAGTTGGCTTTTCAGCCTGTTCCAAATGTACAGCTTTTGACCGTATCACAGTCCCTCTCATACTTTCCTTCTGTAATGATTTAATGGATGATTTCACAATAGCAATTCTGTCTTTATTCACAACCGGATTAACTTGAAGTGACTGCAATTCTAACTGCAGGTCGTATAGCTTCTGACGTTTAGCTTTTGCCTTTTTACATGAAATATTTCTAATAACTTGCTTCACATTCGACTTAAAAAGATCCCACTTATCAGACAATTGCATATTATTATCAGACTCAAAAACATCTTTAAAAACATTTTCAAAACTTTTTTTAATCTCATCGTCAGACAGGTGTGAAACATTACATTTCCAAAACCCAGGGCTCATACATATAACATCGTCAAATTTGACATCTATGTATACACACGAATGGTCAGAAAAAAAACCATGATTTACATCAGACACGATGACACTTTCTTCCATAACGTTACTAACATAAAAACGATCAAGCCTGGTGGCTATTCCCCCACGGGACCATGTATATACCTTCCTATTGGGGTGTTTCGTTCGAAAAATATCTTTTACATCATGGGTGATTTTCAAGGTTTGCATTTCTTCTTTTCCCTCAGAACCTCTATTACAATTACCATCAGTTTTATCAAGATCAAGGTTTTCCACAAAATTAAAATCGCCCCCCAGTATAATTGGATCGCTTCCGGCTAAAATATAATCAAGATCTTTAATAAACGTTTTACGTTCAGAAATGTTATTCGGACAATAAACACAGATCAGTTTTACATCAATATCGTGTATCTTTACTGATATCAATATATATCTACCATAAGGGCATCTCTTTACATAATTAATACTACAGGGTACCGAATATCTATACCACAGGATTTATTTGTGCCAAAGGCCCATTTGCAGTCACCTGGTATATTTAAGTGAGAAGCATCATTGTTCTTCACAAAATGCGTTTCCTGAACAAACAGAATGTCAATGTTATTTTGGAAAACAAAATCACGTAATTGACCTTGCTTGTCAGTATCCAATAAACCGACTCTAAACATAGCACTAGCCATTATAATGAAAAGAATGCTGGAGAATAGATCCATTGTGAAGTTTTAAATAAACACAGTTCATTGTTTCCGTTCACGTTTCTTTAGTTTTCTCAACAACGCGGCCTGTTTTCTGTACTCAATTAGACTGCTATTGTCTGATGAGCGCGGTGTTGGTGTCATTATTTCTTGAGTCAAGTTCTTTGTTTTTTCACTGGTTGTTGATTCCGCTTCCATTTCACCGGGACTGGCGGGATTTAGGTTGAATACTCTCGTGAGGGTCTACGAGCGCGGTGTTGGTGTCATTATTTCTTGAGTCAAGTTCTTTGTTTTTTCACTGGTTGTTGATTCCGCTTCCATCTCATCGGGACTGGCGGGCTCAGGTTGAATACTCTCGTGAGGGTCTACATGCATGGCCCCACTTCTCGGCGAATCATTATTCATCACAGCCGGAGATTTAACATTGCCTGATGTTTTCTGACGTTTCTGAACCGGTGAGATTGCCGCAGTGCCAATTGTGGTACCACTAGCCGATACAATATGCATTTCTGCTTCCACACCATTTTCGTTATCCGTTGTAGGATTAGCGTTATCTACTTCCCGAACGTTGGGATGAACTTCCTCAATCTCTTTCCCTTCTTCCATATTGTTTCCCTCGTCACCATTCTCCTCCACGTCATCCACATCACTATCAATTTCATTCCCATGAGAATCGTACTTACGTACTTCCATACAAGCGTCACTGTCAGTCTCTCCCACGTCAACGTCAATCTCTGATTCCGCTTTCCCCACATTTTCACGAGGGGAATCAATGCGATTTTTAACACGGGCAGCATAAGACACCGTTCGTGAACAGCATTCTGTCATATTGTGATTCTCAGAGCCACACATTTTGCAGTTTTCGGGGCAGTTTTGACCAGTATGGGGGTTCTCGTGGGGTGAAAATCCGTCGCAGTTACTGCACCATTTAGATTTACAATCATGGGCTTTATGTCGGGACTGTCCGCAGGTTCCACACTCCTGTACCTGGCCTGGGTAGGTAAACATCACTAGATAGATAGATTCTTTATTGCCATGAATAGGTATTATACATAGCGCCACATGTGGCAGATAAAAAGAGGAAACAATTACACATAAAGATACAGGGTACTTTAAAATAAGTGTTACATATATATAAAAAAAAGGGCATATATACATACATATACAAAAAATAATATATTAATTAATTATTATTAAGTACTGCTACTTCCTCACTAAAAGTGATGAAGTTTGGCACGTAACGCTTTTGCTTACATCGAAAACGATAGACACGAATGCCAGTTCTACAGTTCGCAAAGTCCGACCCAGATAGAAACGGTTTCTTGACCCCCAAACACTCACCATACGGCAGCAAGGCATCTCTGATAACACTGTCATCCATTTCGTCCGGGGCCCAATGAGCGGTCACGTTCATGTAAACAGAACTTGCCGGGGTGATATTCCACACTGTATCTCCAATCGTAAATTCCGACTTGAGAAGAAGAGCGTTGTGCGCCCCCTCCGAACAAACTCTCAAATAGAAACATTTCTTGTAATAATTCTTCTGAAAGCACAACATGTCCTTTCTCACATCAATAACTCTTGCCAAAAATTCAGTAAAGTCGTTTCTTTAGTTTTCTCAACAACGCGGCCTGTTTTCTGTACTCAATTAGACTGCTATTGTTTGGTGTCATTATTTCTTGAGTCAAGTTCTTTGTTTTTTTCACTGGTTGTTGATTCCGCTTCCATCTCATCGGGACTGGCGGGCTCAGGTTGAATACTCTCGTGAGGGTCCACATGCATGGCCCCACTTCTCGGCGAATCATTATTCATCACAGCCGGAGATTTAACATTGCCTGATGTTTTCTGACGTTTCTGAACCGGTGAGATTGCCGCAGTGCCAATTGTGGTACCACTAGCCGATACAATATGTATTTCTGCTTCCACATCATTTTCGTTATCCGTTGTAGGATTAGCGTTATCTACTTCCCGAACGTTGGGATGAACTTCCTCAATCTCTTTCCCTTCTTCCATATTGTTTCCCTCGTCACCATTCTCCTCCACGTCATCCACATCACTATCAATTTCATTCCCATGAGAATCGTACTTACGTACTTCCATACAAGCGTCACTGTCAGTCTCTCCCACGTCAACGTCAATCTCTGATTCCGCTTTCCCCACATTTTCACGAGGGGAATCAATACGATTTTTAACACGGGCAGCATAAGACACCGTTCGTGAACAGCATTCTGTCATATTGTGATTCTCAGAGCCACACATTTTGCAGTTTTCGGGGCAGTTTTGACCAGTATGGGGGTTCTCGTGGGGTGAAAATCCGTCGCAGTTACTGCACCATTTAGATTTACAATCATGGGCTTTATGTCGGGACTGTCCGCAGGTTCCACACTCCTGTACCTGGCCTGGGTAGGTAAACATCACTAGATAGATAGATTCTTTATTGCCATGAATAGGTATTATACATAGCGCCCACATGTGGCAGATAAAAAGAGGAAACAATTACACATAAAGATACAGGGTACTTTAAAATAAGTGTTACATATATATAAAAAAGGGCATATATACATACATATACAAAAAATAAAGCACATATTAATTGACGCATGTCAGTACTGCTACTTCCTCACTAAAAGTGATGAAGTTTGGCACGTAACGCTTTTGCTTACATCGAAAACGATAGACACGAATGCCAGTTCTACAGTTCGCAAAGTCCGACCCAGATAGAAACGGTTTCTTGACCCCCAAACACTCACCATACGGCAGCAAGGCATCTCTGATAACACTGTCATCCATTTCGTCCGGGGCCCAATGAGCGGTCACGTTCATGTAAACAGAACTTGCCGGGGTGATATTCCACACTGTATCTCCAATCGTAAATTCCGACTTGAGAAGAAGAGAAACATTTCTTGTAATAATTCTTCTGAAAGCACAACATGTCCTTTCTCACATCAATAACTCTTGCCAAAAATTCAGTAAAGTCTCTGTGCCCTATGGTGTTCTATTTGGGCCAAGTTTGCGTCGCGTGGCGACTTTTAGAAACTCGCCACTCGCCACGCACCGTGGACCTCTCCGGCGCGCGGCGATTGATGCTCCTCGGGCATGCGCACTTGAGAAAAAGTCCTGAGAATTCCAGAAGTCAAAAGTCGCCACTTGCCGCGCGCCGTGGTTTATCCGGCGAGTGGCGCGCGGCGAGTTTTTCCAGGTTAAGAGATAGAGCGAAACACGCCGTGTTTTACGGCGCGTGGCGACTGGCGAGTTTTTGCAGGTTAAGAGATAGCAGAAAGTCGCCAGTCGCCGCGCGCCGGAGATGTCCACGGCGCGTGGCGAGTGGCGAGTTTCACTACAGTCAAAAGTCGCCAGTCGCCGTGCGCCGTGGTTCATCCGGCGAGTGGCGCGCGGCGAGTTTTTCCAGGTTAAAAGATAGAGCGAAACTCGCCGTGTTTTACGGCGGGTGGCGACTGGCGAGTTTTTGCAGGTTAAGAGATAGCAGAAAGTCGCCAGTCGCCGTGCGCCGGAGAGGTCCACGGCGCGTGGCGAGTGGCGAGTTTCACTACAGTCAAAAGTCGCCAGTCGCCGTGCGCCGTGGTTCATCCGGCGAGTGGCGCGCGGCGAGTTTTTCCAGGTTAAAAGATAGAGCGAAACTCGCCGTGTTTTACGGCGGGTGGCGACTGGCGAGTTTTTGCAGGTTAAGAGATAGCAGAAAGTCGCCAGTCGCCGCGCGCCGGAGAGGTCCACGGCGCGTGGCGAGTGGCGAGTTTCTAAAAGTCGCCACGCGACGCAAACTTGGCCCAAATAGAACACCATAGTACCCTGCTTGCGAAAACGCAGCTCTATCATTTGTCGCAATTGCAACGGACAGCAGCCTGGTTGTAAACCACAGGTTTCGACATTTCTAAACTTGATTCAAAACTGGCGACTAAGCGCCCCCACGGGCTAAATAAACTTCAACTCTCAGTTAAATTGTTCAGTCGACGAAACCAGATGAAGTCCAAAATATTTTCACTGTGTTGTTGTTGTTGCTGTAAACGGACAATTTAAACATACGTCTGCTCACTCTCGCGTGTACAACTCAACTCCTTGATTTTGTGAATGCAGTTCACCTCGAACCTAGAAGAATGAGACTTCAAAACAGAAAGAAATCTATAACAGCCCAAATTCGACGAGGATGGGATTCGAACCCACGCGGGGAGACCCCAATGGATTAGCAGTCCATCGCCTTAACCACTCGGCCACCTCGTCAAGCTGGCATACAAGAACCATTCTCATAATAACCTATAGTCATATAAATAAAAAAATAAAAAATCAATACACGACCAACGTGGCCAACACGTTTGTCTATATCTCACCTGGATACAGGTAGATTGTGACCAACCTGCGTCATATTTGTTGTACCTATATTCAATACCCTCTTGGAATGGTAACACTTTGGAGTACAGTGTTTGTGTCCGGCAATGATTTCACACCACTCTTGTAATTGTGTGCATTAAGGTCATTGTCACTTGATTGGTTGTTTAGCATGACAAGACCTCATACATATTTTGAGGGCAAATAATTAAAATATATGAGGAATTTTCATTTTCATGAGTAAAACTTACTCATTTTCTTCATATTTATATACAATTAGTTTGCAATTTAATAATTAATAATAAATAATTATAGCATCTATAGCATGTGTATTTAATAAATCAGGTCATGCTAAACAACCAATCAAGTGACAATGGCCTCATATCTCTGCTCGACATCTTGAAGTCTACACATTAATGAATAAGTTACGCATTTGAAAAACAAATGACTTTTACCACACACTTGTAGTTTCATATCAATTCAGGCCACTTTTGAGCCTATATGCATGCGTAATCCTCTGAAAATATTATCGCAGGTAAATCAAGAATGACAATTTTGAGAGATAGTCTGAACTCACAATTTCAGACGAGACCTTATATATGTCATTCATACTTTATTCTTTCTTGATGTATTGCCCAGAAGGTTATGCAAGCAAGCACATTATGAGACAGAAAATAAGGCAATTTTATGACTGAATTTGATTTTCAGAGATTTCATTTCTAGGTTAAGGAGGAATATCTCAAACCATATACAAAAATCCCGAGCTTCGGATAACCTCCTCATCGTCGCCATTTTGAATTTGACCGTGGACGCGGAGGAAAATACATCATAACCCCTGTAGGTGGCTCTTTCTAGATAGACATGACATATATATATTCGAGGTTGATCGGATGCTCAAAATTTCAACAAAGTTGAATACTCAATACTCAACATGTTGGCTAAAGTTATTTACCATCGCTGATTTTAATTGATCTCTTGTCCAGCAACCCTAGTATTTTCAACACAGTGCGCGCGTATTTTTGACGGACTGTCTTAAAACGTTTATAGATAGACAACATCGTGTTCTAGAATCGTAACGATACAGGAGGGAGGGTACCATCGATCCCAGATCTTTAACGTACGTATTTTATAGATGGTCCCTTATCTTATCAGTTGTTAAAAGTACGCAACGCTGTTTGTGAGAGATGCTCAAGTCGCGGCAATTGGAACTGACTTTGTTTTCCGTGCCATCAGATCTGAATGCATGAATCTACAACTTCTACTGGATGTCCTTCTTCAATTAGCGGGAATTTCTACTCTTCAATTAACGTCAGGGCAAGCAGTCGTTGATTTTGTGAATGCAGTTCACCTCGAACTAAGAAGAATGAGACTTCAAAACAGAAAGAAATCTATAAATGACAAAATTCGACGAGGATGGGATTCGAACCCACGCGGGGCGACCCCAATGGATTAGCAGCCCTTCGCCTTTTTGTTTTCTCTCTTGATAGCAGCCCTTCGCCTTAACCACTCGGCCACCTCGGCAAGCTGGCATACAAGAACCATTCTCATAATAACCTTGACATATATATAAATAAAAATCAATACACGACCAACGTGGCCAACACGTTTGTCTATATCTCACCTAGATACAGGTAGATTTTGGCCAATCTGCGAAATATTTTTTGTACCTTTATTCAATACTCTTTTGGAATGGTACAACTATGATGTAAAATGTTCTATCCTGCCGACCAGTATCTATCGTTTATCTGAATGACCGGACCCTTTGTCAAAATATATTCAACAAGTTCCAGCCGTTAAAAAGTCACTTTTCTTGACAGACGCACAAGTCGGAGCAATAGTATACCGGTACTGACTTTGTTTTCCGCGTGATTCCTGACAGTTCTACTGGATGTCCTTCTCTAATTGGCGGAATGACCTAAGGACAAGCCTTCATTGATTTTGTGAACGCAGTTCACCGTGGACCAAGAAGAATGCGATTTTAAAACAAAAAGGAGATCTAGAAGAGCTAAAATTCGACGAGTATGGGAATCGAACAAACGCGGGGAGACACGAATGGATTAGCAGTCCATCGCCTTAATCACTCGGCAACCTCGTCAAGATGACATACAGAAGCCATTCTCTAATAACCTTGCACTCTCAAAACTACTGTGTACAAAAAGTACACAAAGTGTCTCAAAAATTATCAAGCACAGCGGTATGCACCTTTTATACACTCTTTTTGGTAAGTCTAGTACACATTGATGTGTACTTTCGGCATAATTTGCTTGGAGAAGTCCACAAAGCAGTGTATACAGTGTACACACCGCTGTGCATGATAAGTTTTGACACACTTTTGTGTACTTTTTGTATGCAGTAGTTTTGAGAGAGTGTCATATCAATAAAAAAAACCAATACAACACCAACGTGGCCAACAAGTTTGTTTATATTTTACCTGGGTATAGGTAGACTGTGGCCAACCTGCATGATATTTGTTGTACCTTTATTGAATGCCCTCTTGGGATGATATCACTGAAGTACAATGTTCTGTTCGGCAATGACATGAATGAATTCACATCTGCGCTACATCTTCAAATCTACTCAGAGCATGAATAAAGTAAATTATTGAAAAAGATTATTATACTACATGCAGTTCCGTATAAACAATTTGAGCCTATATGCGTGCGGAATCCTCTGCAAATATTACCACAGGTAAATCAAGAATGACAATTGTAAATAGTATTTCAATAGGAAGAAATTCGCCGGTATTTTAGCTATTGTAATAAAGATTTCGTCACAGGGGGCCCGAACATTGATCAGATTCTGAAAAGTTAACAAAGTTACTCCCAATGCTGAACATTTTGGCTAAAATTATTTACCATCGTTGATTCTAACCGATCTCTTGTTTCGTAACTAATTCTAATTCTGTCTAATTCCGCTTAACCCGGGGCTAGGGGCCGTATGAACCCATGTACTTCAAGATCCTTATGTTGCTCATATGAACAGTCACAATCAAAGCGTGACTGAGATACATCATTCTCTAGATAACCACTTTACAACCATTATTATGGATTAAGAATACTGATCAGCGATACCGATTTTATATTTTTGGAACATCATGATGTCTTGTCGGCATCATTGAAAACTGTTGACCGCTTCTCTCTTGCAGGAAACTAGCCTATGTTTATGTATACTATGATTGTCTTTTTGAATTTGGTGCTAAT
>JAVTVY010031452.1:0-127793 GCA_036873755.1 Hanleya hanleyi
GGGAAATTGTCAGGTCATTAGCAATACCAGCAGTCGGAAGGAGTCACAATAGAAGGGGTCGTCAGTTGATATCATCGTGACAATAGCAGGAGAGTTTGCAATCTCGACAATCGACATAAAACCTGTTGGCGCTAATCGTCACAACAGTGCTTATAGGTACTTACATGTATATTGCCTCTGTCGAACAGACAATGCTAATTCTACTGCGAAAGTTTTCAGCTAAAACTGTGCTATCGAAGGCTGGTGGTTAGTGATTTCTTTGCCTTTTATGCAAAGCGGACGTATTATGTGATGATGATTTCTTCGTTCGTATGTCCATACGGTCGTTTTTCAGTTCGTCCGTTCGTGTCCGGTCTATATCTGTTACAGTTCTCTATCTATAGTCGCAAATTGTGAGTGGATACATTAGGGGGAGCTAGAAGATGAATCGCGTTTCAAAATTGAGGTCAGAATCAAAGGTCAAGGTCACACTGCTCAAGGAAATGTCGAAAGATTTGTCTCGTACCAAAATTGATTGTGAGTGGCTACATTAGGGTGAGATCATCTATGGCATACCAAAGTTTAGGTCAACGGTAAAGGACACTGCAACAAAAATCAGGAAATCACTGTTAGATTTGATGAGTGGATACAACAGCGGAGGTCAAGGTCATTGCCGCTTATCCCGAAAATCGGTTTGGGAAAGGTATTGCGCCACTATTTATGAAAACCCTGGCGTTGACATTATGCATGTGGATATTGAAAAACTCATAATGTCCTACGGAAGAACTTGATGCTAAAGGCCAAAATCCGTACAGACATGTAACCACATGGGATTTCTCGACTCTCTATACTACAATCCCTCATCAGGACCTTATTGACCGTCTAAGTTTATTAGTAGTATCTGTGTTCAAGAAAACTGATCGCAGATATATTAATGTCAGAAGCCATAAAGTTTTCTTCAGCTCTACTACATACAAGGGATATGATTCATGGGTTGCTTGATTTTCTCATAAAAATATCTACGTGAAATTTGGCAACACAATATATCAACAGCATATAGGTATTCCATTGGGTACTAATTGGCCACCCCTGTTGGCGGACCTATATCTGTTCTGTTATGAATATGGCTATATCCAGGCGCTCTTAAAAACCGATAAATTCAAAGCCCGTTTCTACTCATTCACCAAAAGCTATATAGACGATCTTTTCGCTGTGGATAATCGCATTATAAATGATGTAGTGAAGGATGTATATATCCACCTTCACTGGATTTGAAACAAACTACAGAGAGCATACCAGCACATCATATTGAGACCTATATCTTCATGAAAATGAAGCGGGCCTTCTCTGTCGTCGATTTTTATGACAAAAGAGAAGATTACAATTTCGACATCGCAAACTATCCCTTTCTGGACAGTAATATTCCAGTGGGACCTGCGTATGGCGTATACATGTCTCACCTAGTAGCATTTATAGATCGTGTGTTAAATGTGACGATTTTAATCAACGTCACAAAATATTATTACAGAAACTTATAAACCAGGGCTATACCACCAAGCGCCTCCACTCAAAGTTTATCAAATTTGGCGATACATTTACAAGCGTCTAGTCCGTCATCCATAATTCAGCCGTCGTCCATTAGAGAATATCCGCGTCCATAATCCAAATCAGCATATCGCATGCTGATAGCAAAATACGAGCGTAGCGTGCAAGATCTATGGCATTACGTTTCTTAACTTGTGTCTAATTCGGCTTAACCCGTGGCTAGGGGCCGTATGAACCCATGGAATTCAAGATCCTCACGGTGCTCATATGAAAAGTCACAATCAAAGCGTGACTGAGATACATCATTCTCTAGATGACGACTTTACAACGAGTATCATATGGATTAAGAATACTGATCAGCGATACGGATTTGATATTTTTGGAACATCATGATGTCTCGTCGGCATCATTGAAAACTGTTGACCGCTTTTCTCTTGTAGGATCAGCGATACGGATTTGATATTTTTGGAACACCATGTCTTGCCGGCATCATTGAAAACTGGTGACCGCTTCTCTCTCTTGGTACCAATGCTGTTCTATGGAATATGGAAAAGGTCTTTGGATTGTGGACGCTGATATGCTTTAATAGACGACGGCTGAATTATGAATGACGGACCAGACGCTTGTAATTTAGGGTTCCGAAATGTAACCAAATTGTCATTCGCACGTATCCGTTTACATATTGTAGCGGATTTTAAGGGCTAAGACCCCCTATTGGTAAACTCGGTATAACCACTAATGTTCCTGTATGCTGCCACCACCTATTTTTCACATAAAACAGGAAAGTAACTGGATTTCTTGTATCCTAAATATTTCTTCTTCTCCGGAGACGCCGCTACCAACTGGATTCGGATTGTAACCTTTGCCACTGCCTCATTCCCCTTGGTGCATCGCTCTCGCTGTACCGGGATCCCGTCTTTCAGCCTTCTTCAACACAGATAGCAATGTCTTGCAGCTGGTTAAATGATGACGCTCTCAATGTAGCCGTCAAATTGAATGTTAGTATTGTACCACTTCAGGGTATCTCATTTTTACACTACTGATCCAACGGTAACAGTAACCAACTTCAGTCCAATTTCACAGTTTAACAAATACATGGGTTTTATTTCTGGATCACTTGAAGTATGTACAGTTAATTCATCAATCAATTTGATTAGCTGTCCTCATTGGTAATTTGGATGAATTAGGAAATTCAATGCTGTAATGCTTGATTGATATTCTTCTGGTGACACTTGGTAAGAACTGGTAATATGACGAAAATTGTCAGAGAAACTTAAAACTCCTTTGAAAGATTCAATTATGTCCGCTTGAAACAGGAAGTACCGTTGCTGTAATCCTCAGCAGTTCCAAATGGTTCATGTAACCCTAATGGTTCATGTAACCCTGATGGTTCATGTAACCCTAATGGTTCATGTAACCTTAATGGTTCAAATAATTACTAACTTATTATTTTCTATCTTCTTTGCTTGCTTGCTTGCTTGTTTTCCAGCTTGCTTCCTAGCTCCTATTAGGTCCTTCCTTGTCCTGACTCCGAGACCGACTGACATTATAGGCAAAATCGCGGCCTTATATAGTACACGGTTGCTAGAGTGTTGCTAACCTATGACAAAAATCTCACGGCCTAAATTTAAAGGATTAATTTGATTGGCTGACAAATACGTATGACCGAAAATCATGACGTCACTTACTACAGAGAGACACGATAGAAGCAAACATGGCTGCCGACAACTGCGCAAAAACCAAGGAGAGTTTAGCACTTTTGAGCGGCCAAAATATGTCTCAATTTTGACGAATCATATACTATATTATATATAGTTTTGAAGCCCGTATCCTGAACTTGATTGTTATGACAATAACTTTGAATGGGAACGCTTGAAGACGGAGGATGGATTAACAATGTTCCATCGAAAAATGACACTTGAGCAGAAATGTTCGAAGCGAGAAAAACCGAACTTTTTCTGCGCTGTCAGGAACATTGACAAACATACCACGGGAAACCATACAATCACAGGCTATATAAAACTCGACAAGGTAAGCCGAATATCCATAATTTAAAATGTTATAATCTAGCAGTGCTAAAGATATTCCTAAAGATGACAAATTTAAAGTTACCCAAAACTTCACATCAGCGATCGCTGAGAGAAACAAGATGGCGAATGCTGCCGATCTCGCAGTCTGCAAATATTTGAAAAATCTATAACCTGACAAATACTTTGTCTAAAATATTGACACGTCAAGACAAGCTCCTTACATATTACAAGTCTTAAGTCCTAAAAGGATATCGCGTGATACGAGGTACAAATATAAAAATTTTGCTTTCATTTATCACGAAAAACGATGTTGTGAGACATTCCTCCATATGTTAGTATATACGCAATATGCCGAAAAAGCCGTGTCGACTTCAAAAATCAACAAGCCCAAAAATACTAAACCTAGCGTATTGCTACTTCAAGACAATGTTCCTATGTGTGTGTACTTCCTATTTCCAGCGGGAATCTACATAATAAAATTTATAAAATAGTTAAACTTACAATTCTAGTCAAAACATTCCTTTGAGTTTTCTAGATAATTCTCCGTGTGCGCGTGCATACAGTCAGCACCGAAGATGCTAGAAATAGATGAGGCTCTAGAGGAGGGAGATATGTTTACAGTTCTTTTTAGCTAGACGTTACATTTATCCGTGAAATTCTTTAAAATAATGTTGTTTGACCATAAATCAAACATATCCCTATAGTTTATATTTATTACCCTCTGTAAAATATTTTCTATTTTCGCCACACTACCCCCTGCTAAAATTTGTTCGCCCTCGAACAAGAACTATCTTACCAAGTTGTCATGAGAAAATCACAGAGTTAGAATATGTATGACTTGATCCTGCAATTATTCTGAATAGGCTTAAAGTTCATAAAGTTCATTGTTCTGTCCTTAAAACTTCTACTGTCCTTGTGAGTTATTCATCTAATTTATATATTTGAATTCTGAACTTATTAGAATGTTCGTGTAATTTGAAATACTATATCGTTCATTTATTGTCCATGGTAAAGTTCTTGAGATAGTTCATAAGATAATTAAATCAGATACTCATATTTTCATTGGGAAAGATAGAGAGATAATTCATCACCGCGTTCATTCATATCTCCGTTAAGGAAGAGAGATAATATTTCAATGTCGCGTTCAATTATCAAAATGTTCATCTGGAATCATGGGAACTGTTTATAACTTGTAACTATTCGAACGTCAATATTCAACAGCAAATATGAAACTATTTTCCTCTGCAGGGAAAAGTACTTGAACTTTAACAAGAATAATAACATAAATTTGTCCCTTCGTTTCAGAAGTTCATGCTCGACGTTTGCTTGAATCCATATCGTCAACCTGGTCCCGCTTCCGTTTGCACAGTACACAGTCATCCCCACAGATGGAATTCTTGATTATCTCTTCTTGCTTCCGCCTGCCATCGGGGAAGTACGTTGTGGATATTGTATGCACATGAGCATAATCTTCTCGCGGTGTGACGAGGGTTGGAATGTTAAAACTTTCGTCAGAAGATGTCGACAACCGGTGGTCACCCCCAGCTGTGACTGTAGTCGTGGGACATGCATATTCGAAGAAAGAGGTATTCATCCCGGATGTTGAGGGACCTTCCTCTGGTTTCGAAGGTTTGGCCGTCTGACCTGACACTGCGATTGTGCTTGTGATCACGGGTTGGGACGTGAAGACTGTGATTGGGGTTGTCGACATATGAACTTGTGATGTGGATGAGGCTGATGACACAGTGGAATTGAGGGCGGCAATGGACAAAGATGTAGCAATTGGTTGGAACACTGAGGTTACCACCAGGTCTTCGTCGTCATCATCAGAGAATGATGGCAATGCATCCTCATCCACATTTAGGTTTGAAGCAGAACGTTGGATAATGGATGCCATTTTGGTGGCCGAGGCAGCAGCCCCCGGCCTCGCAATTCTGTGACCCAATGCCACAGTTCTTCGTGCTGCTGCTTGCTTGAAGGAAGGCATCGTGGCTGTATCTCTAGGTGTTGTCCTAGCTGACGATTCAAGAACTCCATTTGGTTCGTCCCGAACTGGTGTCCCCGGACTACCTGGTGCCTCCGGTCTTGAATTTACTTTCTTCCTTGGAATCTTGTTCATGGACTTCGTCCACGGAGCCCGCTTGCACTCAGCCAGATGCTTTACGTAGGAATCTTTGTCTTCCATTTCCAGTTCACACCATGGACACATATGCATCGGATTATTCAGTCGCACTGGGCACTGAGTTCGATGACGATACAGGCCCTGTCGATGCTTGTAGTTCTTTCCACAACCTGAACACTTCAAATCAGACATCGTCACTGTAAATTACAGAGATAATTTTTATGAGTTTCTCCATCTATTTTTCTGTGTTGATATGTTAGGTTCAGTTTACAATAAAGTTTTATTTGTTCATAATACTGTGTCACCAGTTCTTGTATATGGTTCCCTAACCGTTGATTTTGGCTACTGTCCAAGGTTGGTAAGTGATACGCTGATATGGTTTCATGCGATCAAAATGCACTACTTTTGTCCGAGATTGCCGATTGAGCTGCACACGGTACACTGTATCATCAAGCTTGCTGATGACTTGGTACGGGCCTTTCCAGTTGCAAGACAGTTTTGCAGTAAGGTTCTTCTTTCTGGTGCTGTCATATAACCAAACCAAGTCTCCGACCTTATATGGACTTCCATGTTTCCGAAGATCATAATTTTTCTTCTGTCGAACAGTGTTTTTTTTTGTGTCTCCCTGGCTCTCTCATGTGCAACTTCTATTCGTTCTCGTAGCTGCTCAGCATACTCTGTATCTTGAGTAGTTACCATATCTGGACCTCTACCAGTTATCAGATCCAGTGGCAGTGGTGTTTCTCTTCCCATCATCATCATCATTGGAGTCTCTTGAGTGACATTGTGAATTGAAGATCTGTATGCCATGAGAGCAAAAGGTAACTGTTCATCCCAGTCCCTTTGATTTTGCTTCACCATCATTGCAAGACGATCCTCTAATGTACGGTTAAATCGCTCGACCATTCCATTTGACTGTGGATGGTAAGGGGTTGTACGGATTTGATCTATATCCAGCAGTCGACAAACTTCCCGGAAGAGCTTAGATTGAAAATTCGACCCTTGATCCGAGTGTATTTGTTTAGGAACTCCAAATCTGCAGATAAACTCCTTGACTATCTTGTCGGCTACTGTTTCTGCTTCCTGGTTACGAATACCATAGGCTTCTGTCCATCGTGTGAAGTAATCGGTTGCCACAAGGATATACTTATTTCCCTTGTTAGATTTTGGTAATGGTCCCATGATATCAACAGAGATCCTCTCCATCGGAGCTCCAACTTGGTACTGCTGTAAGGGTGCACGTTGCCGCCTAGGACATGACTTCCGAGATGCACATGTGTCACATTGCCTACACAACAGTTTGATATCCTGTCTCATTCCATACCAGTAATACCGATCTGAAATTCTAGTGTAAGTCTTCTGGAGTCCAAGATGTGCTGCGGTCTTTGCTGCATGAAGTTGATGGAAAACCTCTTTAAGCAGATTCCTGGGTAACACCAATAACCATCGATGTCCGGATCCATCAGCTGATTCCCATTTAAGATGAAGAACTCCGTCTATAAAACTCAGACGATTCCATTTTGCCCAATAAGCTTTGGTGACTTTGTTCTGAGATGAGATCTTTTCCCAGGTTGGTTGTTCGACAGATTGGCGCTTAGCGGTAATTATCCCCTTCAAATCAGCATCACACTCTTGTGCCTCCTTCAATCGTTCATTTGACCAAAGATTATCATTTGAGGCTGCTTGAGGCTCGGTGTCAAATCTCTGCTTCTGTTGTCTTGTTACAACATTAACATGTCTTTGTGAACTATTGCTGTCAGCTAACTTAAAGTTCTTACGTTTTCTAAATCCTCTCTCCTTGTAACTCCAGCACTTTGGTGCCCACTTGACCTTAGTTATTGTCGTTTCAATAGGCCCAGTGTGGTCAGTTTGGACTGTGACACTTCGTTTTTCCTCGGGTGCCAAGATAGTAAGAATAAGGTTACCATCAAGTCCTTCATAACCCAACTGTTCACACCATTTACATGGCCTTCTTGACAGAGCATCAGCATTGCCGTGTTGCTTTCCAGGTCGGTGAATAATGTCAAAGTCAAAAGTGCTCAACAGGCCCAACCAACGTGCAATCTGTCCTTCGGGTTCTTTAAAATTCAGCAACCATCTAAGGGCGCTGTGGTCCGTCCTTATAGTGAAGTGTCGACCTATAAGATAATGCCTGAAGTGTTTGACAAAAGTTACTACGGCAAGAAGTTCCCTCCTAGTGACACAATAGTTCCTTTCGGCTTTACTGAGGACCCTGCTTGCGTATGCGATAACCTTTTCTTGGCCACCTTGATTTTGGGACAAAACAGCTCCAATACCATATCCACTGGCGTCTGTATCAAGAATGAAATCCCCATTAGAACTGGGATAAGCTAATATAGGGCTGTTCATTAACAGATGCTGTAACTTTCGGAAGGAAGTTTCGCATTCTTCAGTCCACAAGAACTCTCTGTTTACTTCTGTCAAGCGATGCAGGGGTCTTGCAATTTCTCCAAAATTCTTAACAAATCGTCGGTAGTAAGATGATAAGCCAAGAAAACTTCTAACTTCATGTTCATTAGTCGGGGTTGGCCAGTCCTTGATAGCTTTTATCTTCTCTTCATCAGTAGAGATACCTTCAGCTGATACCACATGACCTAGGTAACCCACCTTTTGCTGGAATAAATGACACTTCTTTGGCTTTAGCTTAAGATGCGCTTGTCGCAGCCGCTAGAATACCTTCCTTAGGTTGTTAATGGCTTCATCTAGTGTTTTCCCAAAAATGATGACGTCATCTAGATATACCAGGCAGATGCTCCACTGATAGCCCGCTAGTGCCATTTCCATAAGTCTTTCGAAGGTTGAGGGAGCATCGCACAGGCCAAATGGCATGACCTTGAATTGCCACAGTCCACTCCTTGAGGTAAATGCTGATTTTCTCTTTGCATCCTCATCTAAATCTACTTGCCAGTATCCGCTAGCCAAATCAAGAGTAGAACACCACCTGGCTCCATGGAGCGAGTTGAGGGAATCATCTATTCTGGGCAGGGGGTAAGCATCTTTAACAGTTACGTTGTTTAGACGTCTATAATCCACGCAGAATCGGGTACTGCCATCTTTCTTGGTCACGAGTACAATTAGAGACGCTCAAGGACTGGTTGATCGTTCAATAATACCTCTGTCATACATATCCTTAATTTGCTTGTCAGCCTCCTCTTGCTTCTGTATTGGTAGACGTCTTGGTGCTTGTCGTAATGGAGGAGCATTTCCTGTGTTGATGGAATGTTTCACACCCTCTGCCCTGCCTAAATCAGCATCGTCCTTTGCGATATCTGGGAATTCCAACAGCAATGCTTTTACCTTGCATTTATCTTGAGGCTCCATCTTCTCTGTACTTCTTTCATACACAGATTTTAAATGTTCTGGTAGTTCTGACTGCATTTGACTAACATTGCAGACATACTTAGGGAATGTGTCTTCCACCTCCTCCTTGATAATTTCATCCTCTTGAGTCACTATTCCAGAAGTTGAGATAATCGGACTCATTACTGCTATGGTTGTATCCTTGTGTACTATTTCAGGGTCAGTTCCTGTATTAATGACCCGTAATGGGAAAAATTCCCTCTCTGTATCCACAAGGGTTCTTCCTATGACCATTTGTGCATGTTTTTGTTTATTTGCCAAAGGTTCTCATATGGCCCACTTTCCCAAGATCTCCTGGCAAGATCCTGTGGACTTACTTGGAATAATCATTTGTTCTCCAGGAGGAATTGTTACAGTCTGGGGAACTATAAGACGACAATATCCTGTCTCTTCCGGTTTTCTGGTACACAAAATGTGTAACCCTTCACAGGTTATACTTCTCCTCTGAAGATGAATTTCACAATTGAATTTCATTAAGAAGTCCATTCCGAGAATACCATCGTTCTTGATATCTGCCACAATCCTTAATTTGGTTGACTCGGGCAATATCCCTGGATCCAATTCACACATCCCGATGATACTAAGTGGCGTATGGTCTGCAGTAAGCAACTGGACATCAGTGGGTTTTATTTCCGGTTGATCTTTTAGGGGTAAACGGAATAGCACTCTCTTTGATAGAATTGAAACACAAGCCCCAGTATCGATTAGAAATGAAAACTGAATGTCCCCTATTTGAACTGGAATATAAAGTCCACTCTCAGTTCTGCTCTCTCCCACCTCTAGCACCGGAACATTATATCCGATCTTTGCTGTCTTCATCAGGTGAGCTGCAGAACAATCACTTATATATGGTTCTTCTTTTATCTTCGAAAGGTTCCCATGTCGTTTCAACGACTTTATTTGGGGCTTTTCCGGCTTTACAACCTCCCCTTGCCCCTTATGGTCGGTTGTTCCCCGTTTCCCGACTGTGTCTTGCCCGTGGCCTTCCTGTTTGAACAATTCCGGCTGTAGTGTCCTTTTTCGTGGCACGTGTAACACTCTATGCTGGACAATGGGCGTCTTTCCTTTGGTTGCTTGTATCCATTGGCCATGATTTCACCAGTTGGTACCTTCTTCAACATTTCCTCTAATTCCCTAATTCTTTTCTCTAGTTCCCCTTGAGATTTCTCCGTGACTTCCCTAACAAATTTCCTTGAAGGAGGTCCGCCTCTTTGCTCTTCTATTTTGCGGTATCCCTCAATTTCTAGGGCCAGAGTAACTGCTTGCTGAAGATCCTCGGGTTTGCCTTGATACACCTGCATTCTCATCTCTGCATCCTCCAAGGCATCAATGAAATGTGTTTTGGCAAGTCTCTCTAAGTGATGAGATGTCATTCCTGGATAAGCAAGTGTCGCAAACTTACGGATTGCCTGTCCAAGTTCCCGTAGTGTTTCCTTGTTTTTACGTCTTCTACCCCGGAGTTCTGCAAGGTACAACTCAGCTTGGTCACTGGGTCCAAAACGAGAGCTGAGGACGACTACCAATTTGTTGAAGTCTTGTTGTTCCTCATCTGTTAGAGTACAGGCTATTTGTCTTGCAGGACCATGCAGATGAGCAAAGAGATAATCAGCTTTTTCTTGTTGGCTCCATTGATTTATCCGAGAGATCGTTTTGAAAACTTTGTAATATTCTTTCCAAGAAGTTTCCCCACTGTAACTTTCAAGCTTCATCTGGCGATGACTTTGAGGACGATACACGTGAGCAGAATCGCCATGTCCTCCTGACTCACGTGGAGTCGGTCTCGGAGTGGGATCTCCATTTTCATCCTCGAAATTGAAGGAAACTTCAGGGTCTATGTTTTCCATTTCTGCACGACGTCTAGGCATGGTCTTCTTTGATTGGCTACAGCTTTTAATCCCACCGCTGCCACCAAATTGTAGCGGATTTTAAGGGCTAAGACCCCCTATTGGTAAACTCGGTATAACCACTAATGTTCCTGTATGCTGCCACAACCTATTTTTCACATAAAACAGGAAAGTAACTGGATTTCTTGTATCCTAAATATTTCTTCTTCTCCGGAGACGCCGCTACCAACTGGATTCGGATTGTAACCTTTGCCACTGCCTCATTCCCCTTGGTGCATCGCTCTCGCTGTACCGGGATCCCGTCTTTCAGCCTTCTTCAACACAGATAGCAATGTCTTGCAGCTGGCTAAATGGTGACGCTCTCAATGTAGCCGTCAAATTGAATGTTAGTATTGTACCACTTCAGGGTATCTCATTTTTACACTACTGATCCAACGGTAACAGTAACCAACTTCAGTCCAATTCCACAGTTTAACAAATACATCGGTTTTATTTCTGGATCACTTGAAGTATGTACAGTTAATTCATCAATCAATTTCATTAGCTGTCCTCATTGGTAATTTGGATGAATCAGGAAATTCAATGCTGTAATGCTTGATTGATATTCTTCTGGTGACACTTGGTAAGAACTGGTAATATGACGAAAATTGTCAGAGAACCTTAAAACTCCTTTGAAAGGTTCAATTATGTCCGCTTGAAACAGGAAGTACCTTTGCTGTAATCCTCAGCAGTTCCAAATGGTTCATGTAACCCTAATGGTTCATGTAACACTGATGGTTCATGTAACCCTAATGGTTCATGTAACCTTAATGGTTCAAATAATTACTAACTTATTATTTCCTATCTTCTTTGCTTGCTTGCTTGCTTGTTTTCCAGCTTGCTTCCTAGCTCCTATTAGGTCCTTCCTTGTCCAGACTCCGAGACCGACTGACATTATAGGCAAAATCGCGGCCTTATATAGTACACGGTTGCTAGAGTGTTGCTAACCTATGACAAAAATCTCACAGCCTAAATTTAAAGGATTAATTTGATTGGCTGACAAATACGTATGACCGAAAATCATGACGTCACTTACTACAGAGAGACACGATAGAAGCAAACATGGCTGCCGACAACTGCGCAAAAACCAAGGAGAGTTTAGCACTTTTGAGCGGCCGAAATATGTCTCAATTTTGACGAATCATATACTATATTATATATAGTTTTGAAGCCCGTATCCTGAACTTGATTGTTATGACAATAACTTTGAATGGGAACGCTTGAAGACGGAGGATGGATTAACAATGTTCCACCGAAAAATGACACTTGAGCAGAAATGTTCGAAGCGAGAAAAACCGAACTTTTTCTGCGCTGTCAGGAACATTGACAAACATACCACGGGAAACCATACAATCACAGGCTATGTAAAGCTCGACAAGGTAAGCCGAATATCCATAATTTAAAATGTTATAATCTAGCAGTGCTAACGATATTCCTAAAGATGACAAATTTAAAGCTACCCAAAACTTCACATCAGCGATCGCTGAGAGAAACAAGATGGCGAATGCTGCCGATCTCGCAGTCTGCAAATATTTGAAAAATCTATAACCTGACAAATACTTTGTCTAAAATATTGACACGTCAAGACAAGCTCCTTACATATTACAAGTCTTAAGTCCTAAAAGGATATCGCGTGATACGAGGTACAAATATAAAAATTTTGCTTTCATTTATCACGAAAAACGATGTTGTCAGACATTTCTCCATATGTTAGTATATACGCAATATGCCGAAAAAAATCAAAAATCAACAAGTCCAAAAATACTAAACCTAGCGTATTGCTACTTCAAGACAATGTTCCTATGTGTGTGTACTTCCTATTTCCAGCGGGAATCTACATAATAAAATTTATAAAATAGTTAAACTTACAATTCTAGCACGTAGGGGTCAAAACATTCCTTTGAGTTTTCTAGATAATTCTCCGTGTGCGCGTGCATACAGTCAGCACCGAAGATGCTAGAAATAGATGAGGCTCTAGAGGAGGGAGATATGTTTACAGTTCTTTTTAGCTAGACGTTACATTTATCCGTGAAATTCTTAAAAATAATGTTGTTTGACCATAAATCAAACATAACCCTATAGTTTATATTTATTACCCTCTGTAAAATATTTTTTATTTTCGCCACACTATAACTACATATTCGGATCTCTTTGAAGTCTATTGCTGAACGCCACATTACATCTTAATTCTCTCTCTCTCTCTCTCTCTCTCTCCCTCTGCTAGTACGGTGATTCAGCCAATCAGAATCACCTGTCAGGGGCTCGCCAGTCGAAATTTCCTGTTCACATCTTTACATAAAATGACGGTTTAAATCAGTGTAGGAGAAATGAACAACTGCAAACCGGTGCAAACAGTCACATATGGGGTGCAAACAGTCACATATGGATATGACTGGTTGGACTAGCTCAGATGCCAAATTTGATATATACTTCCAAGTCATGGCAATATATTTATAATTTAGGTCTGCCTGGAATTTGTTGTCATGTTGCCTTAAGATTTAGATTTTCTGGATATGTACACAGCGAGAAATATTGATTGAAACGATACATGATAATACACAGTTGATCGCGTGAGCATTTCTAGCTTCGCCATTCTCTAAGACGGACACTAAACGACGTTGCAAATGAGCAAGAGCACGACCTAACCGTAAAGACATTGTAACATTACCGATACGTCTATCAAGCGAAACCTGTGTTTCATACGTACAATTGATTCCGTTCCATGAAAAAAAATCCATAAACTTCAGGGCATTTAAAGAAATTATGAAGCGCCAACACATACGTGAAAATCAGAGAATGGAATGGCTTGGTTCCATATTTGGCGATATTCCATAATTTTGTGGGAGCCTTCCACCAGCTGATCAACCAAGCGGTCTCCGGTGACCTCGATCTGTGGCAATAAAGCTCAAAAGCAACATTTCAAACACTTAGCACGATGGTTGTTTAAGTTAGGTTAACATACAGATTTGTTTCTAATCAGTTACTTATTGTCCAATTAGTTATAATTACCTTATTTTGATTTTGAAGTAGATTGAATAGGAATTCAATTTCCTTTATTTTGTCTTTTTCAGATTACTCCGTTGTCTTTGTCAAGGATATGGCTTACCACTTTCCGTTGGACCGATTACACGAGATTCTACCGGAAGGATACCAGCACACATTCCTGATCCGTCACCCCAGCAAAACTATGGCATCGCTGTACAAGTTGTCGGCAAAGAGTAATACCCCAGGTGAACACATAAGTAATATGTCGGTCCCTTAAAGCGGATTCTCTAAAACAATACAATTTCTTTCAATTCAACAGAATCGAACTTAACGGTAAAAATTAACTCCAATTCAAGGCTATAAAATATGAGCAAACTTCATGTATACCTCCGGGTCATTCTCGATCTGTCCGTATCGGAGGCTGATGATAGACCAGAATCGTCAAATTATTAATCGACCAATCAGATGTTAAAAACGGTACCGCTAGGCTCATGACCTCTATCGGTTTGGGTACTGTCGAGAGTGCAATTTTTACCCCTCGGCCAATTTTGGCCATGGGTATTGTCCGTACGTCCGTACATCCGTACGTGAGCGAGATAGCCGGAGAACGGTTCCACTGAAGAATTCCAAATTTGGTATGCTTATTTACCTAGTCAAGGACCAGAAGCCTATTTAATTGGGACCTGATTGGGTGAAAACCTTGGCGGCCATCTTTAATTTTATGCGAAATGGATAATGATCCATATCTCGGAAACCATTCAACTGTTCAATACGAAAGTTGGTATACATCATCGATACATCAAGCAACTTTCAATGAATTACCAAACCGGCTTTTCTGATTAGCTGGAAATCCTGGAGGCCATCTTTAATTTATGCGAAATCGATAATGATACATATCTCTGTTACCATTCAGTTGTTTTATATGAAAGTTGGTATACATCATCGATACATCCAGATACTTTGAATCGGGACCTGATTGACCGAAAACTTTGGCGGCCATCTTTAATTTATGCAAAAACTTTAATGATATATATCTCTGATCCAATTTAAGTGTTCTATACCAAACTTGGTATACAGCATCGATGTATCAACTGACTTGCAATGAATAACCACATCAGTTCCTCTGAGTTGGGGGAAGGATGGGCGGCCATCTTTAATTTATGCAAAATCATTAATGATCTCGTTCTTTGATACCGTTCAAGTGCACGATGTAAAATTTGGTATACATCATCGATGCATCAAGAGACTTACGACAACTGACAGTTCTGGTTTCTCTGATTGGGCGGAAACCTTGGTGGCCATCTTTAATTTATGCAAAATCTTTAATGATGTATATCTCTGATACCATTTCAGTGTTCTATACGAAACTTGGTATACAGCATCAATGTATCAAGAGACTTTCAATTAATAACCACATCAGTTCCTCTGAGTGGCGGGAAGGATGGGCGGTCATCTTTAATTTATGCGAAATCATTAATGATCTCCATCTCTGATACCGTTCAAATGCTCGATGTAAAATTTGGTATACATCATTGATGCATCAAGAAATCTATGTAATGAATACCGGTTTCTCTGATTGGACGGAAATCTTAGGGGTCATTTCTAATTGCAAAATTTTTGATAATCTGTATATTTGTGACTTGACTGCTTGGTGTTTCTGACATCTTGGTTCAAATTGAATACATTATGAATGTACCCAGAGCCGAGGGATTTTTTGATGCACAGCTTCGTATTATCTGGTGGAATTTATTGATGACATCTTCAACATTCCCTCTGGCTATACGTATTCCTTTAAATTTCAATTTGAAAAAAAAATCAGCGATACGGATTAGATATTTTTGGAACATCATGATGTCTTGCCGGCAACATTGAAATCTGTTGACCGCTTCTCCCTTGAAGGAAACTAGCCTATGTTTATGTATACTATGATTGTCTTTTTGTCCTCCGCCACGAAGTGGTGGGAGGACTTGGAAATGCTAGCCGTCCGTCCGTCCTTCCGTCCCACATCTTGTGAACGCGATATCTTGAGAACAATTCGACCAATCATCTTCAAACTTGAGAAGGTGCTTAACATCAGTCAGATGGCCATTGGTATTGATTTTCACTGAGGTACGTAATTCAAGATGGTCGCCATCGACCATATTGGATTCTGTCCTTCCCACATCTTTTGAACGCGATATCTCGAGAACAATTCTACCAATCGACTTCAAACTTGGGAAGGTTCTTCACATCAGTCAGATGGCCATTGGTATTGATTTTTACTGAGGTACATAATCCAAGATGGCTGCCATTGACATATTGGATTATGTCCGTCCCACATCTTGTGAACGCGATATCTCGAGAACAATTCAACCAATCGACTTCAAACTTGAGAAGGTGCTTCACATCAGTTAGACGGCCATTGGTATTGATTTTCACTGAGGTGCGTAATCCAAGATGGCTGCCATTGACCATATTGGATTCCATCCGTCCCACATCTTGTGAACGCGATATCTCGAGAACAGTTCGACCTATTGACTTCAACTTGAGAAGGTGCTTCACATCAGTTAGTATAGTAGAGGTAGTATGTAATCCAAGATGGCTGCCATTGACCATCTTGGATTTCACTCACCCATATTGTACCCACCTATGTTGTGAACGAGATATCTTGATCTATTCCACCCATCGATTTATAAACCTTACCATCCACAAATCCATATACAACTACAGACCTACATTCCAGTGTTACACTACCCATTACTGCTTCCCAAACCTCCTCAAATTGTCTCAACAATTCAGATAAACGTCTGTTTCCACATACACATATCCACTTCCAAGTTATATTTAAGGAGGTATTGGAAGCGTGTATGCTGTATGCTCTCAAACAGGCTACTTGGCGGAGGACCTGCTCGCTACTCAGCTTGTTGAATTTGATGCTAATACTGTTATATGGAATAGGTCTTTGGATTATGGACGCTGATACTCTTCAATGGACGACGGCTGAATTGTGAATGATGGACCAGACGCTTGTAATTTCAATGAGAATGCGTTTTCACAGTGAGGGTTATGCTTGTCTTGCTGTATTGGTTAGGAATATTCTGGCCCGAGAATTTGGTATATTAAGCATTCGTTACATGTGCAGTTACAAGTGAGAGTTTGAATGAATAACTCTTAAATACACTGAGCACATGACGAACGTTTCTCTTCTGGAAATTCAGGAATCACTAGACAGATATTGGCACTTAACAGACCCGTTGTTAAGAACTGGAAACAGTACCGTACTACTGTGAACTGTGCTGTTACCGTCAGCAAGTTTGATTTCAATCTCTGTATCAATCCAAGCTGGCATAGCAACACCGGGTTGAAGCACAGGGATAATCGCACACCAGCATTTGCTGGCATCAGACCAGATGACCTCATTTCGAAATATGTATGTTTTGTCTGTGTTTCAATGTACCGGTGTGAAAAAGACCTTCTGTGCATCACCGAGTGAATGACCATATTTTAAAAATATATAGATCCCCGTGAGAAGTTAATTGATGTCAGATCAATCAGTTGTGATGTGATTTGAGATGATCCGCAGAGATTTCAAAATCTGGGATCTGTTAGGTGGAATGTCTACCGTGACAAAAAAGAAATAAAAGTCACACATCTGATCTATTTTGTCATCTCAGCATAAAAATCCAATGGATGACATGAAGATTTAAAGATAATCAAAATTGCAAGCTCGGTTCAGAAAGCAAGAGCGTCAATCTTGGTTGATGACGTCATCACCATCACTGCGAAAACTATCGCAGTATAAAGTCTCATCACATGGAAGTCAACTATAAGTGTATTCCAACATATGCGACGAATCCAACGCCGAAGTAACGAGAATACCTCTACTTCGTCGATTTGATTTGATTTGATTAGCAAGAGAAATGATAACCGGAGTCTATTCATCGCCGCACTACCTTCTCAGAATCCTTCGTGATTTCCGTTATCGCGAAATGTATGTAAAGAATGAACGAGGTGAAACGGCTTCATTACTCACCCAGCTTTTATCAGTTACGCTTCATTTGAAGAAACAACCCTTTGTAATGAAATTTTCAGTAACTAGGGCACTCAAACTAGGGAATTAAGTCTCTTTTCCCTCGAATCGAAAGGTGGAGTTAAAATATCACGTAGAGGTTTGACCATCTTCACAAATCACAGATGACGCGCCGATAGAGTTTTCAATTTGCAGGCAAGGTATGGATTATACAACGCTTAGAAGCAGTACACTATGCGTTAAAGAAAAAAACATATGCAATCCCGTAACCTCATTATTAGGGGACCAGGTCCGGAGGACCTAGGTCCCCTATTGAAATCGTTCGGATTATTAGGCTTCCGACGAAAGTCGAAAGACTTCTTATTATTGTTCGGATTATTATTCTTATTCTTCTCCGTGATTTTGTCATTGCTAAATGTCAGCAACCACCCGGCCGATCATGCTCAAACTTCACACACATATTAGACATGTGGAGATCTAGTGCATATTGAAAATTGGTTGTGATTGGTCGAAGGGTTCAGCGGCCATCTTGGATTTACCCTGCAAAAAAATATTTTTTCAAAGATCTTCTTCTCTGGAACCGCTTGGTCGATTGAGTCGAAATTTAATACACATGATCTATGGATCTGGAACTCTCAGATTATGATTCGAAAATTTGCTGCGTAAAACAAAATGGCCGCCATTGACCAATCAAAATTGTCGGTTTTTCAACTGACGGATTTTGACGGGAAAAGTGGCTACCTATATGCATTCCGATATGACGATCACGAATATGTAAAAATTTTGCTCTTAGGTCACGTGGTTTGGCCGCCATCTTGAATTTTGTGAAAAACGGAACACATGTTTGAAGAGCTGTAGCAAAATACGAACGTAGCGTGCAAGATCTATGGCGCTACGTTTCGTAACATGTGTCTAATTCCGCTTAACCCGGGGCTAGGGGCCGTATGAGCCCATGTACTTCAAGATCCTCATGGTACTCATATGAACAGTCACAATCAAAGCGTGGCTGAGGTACATCATTTTTAGATGACGACTCTATAACGAATATTATGGATTACGAATACTGATCAGCGATACGGATTTGATATTTTGGAACATCATGATGTCTTGCCGGCATCATTGAAAACTGTTGACCGCTTCTCTCTTGCAGGAAACAAGCCTATGTTTATGTATACTTTTGTCTTTTTGAATTTGGTGCTAATACTGTTATATGGAAATGGAATAGGTCTTTGGATTATGGACGCGGATATTCTCTAATGGACGACGGCTGGATTATGAATGACGGACTAGACGCTTGTAATCTTGAACCGTGGGAGATGCAGGTTTCTAATTTGTTGCATTCTATTTTCCAGAAGCAGCTCTTTCACATGTGTACCATCCATTTTATCGTAGCTCTAATAGTTTTACCGCTATAGAGGAATCAAACAACGAGTCGGATTATTCTTAGTTTTGGCGCACATACTCCTTGTATTAAGGATGTGATGCCAGAGAAATTACATCGTGATCGTTCAAATGGTTTCAGAGGTATGATAGAACGTAAAATTTGAGTAGGTGTGAGCATCTGACTGAAACTATACTTTACAAAAGCAGACTGTGAGAAGCGCTATCTCCGGCCGACCAATTTCCAAGCTTAACTTTCTCCATTCAAGTCTTTGTCTGGACTCCAGGGACCGTTTTCTGTACCTATTTCAACGTACTAACATTTCCGGTTCGATGAAGGAGCCATCTAGGGCGCAAACAAAGGCCAGAAACGTGTTCCCCGCGTGCTGCTGACTAAGAAAAAGTGTTTTTTGAAGCTCTAAATCCATTTTTGAATTTTTGGCATGTTGCCAACAGTTGAGTAAATGAGCCTGCACGTTCCACTGAGGGGGGGGGGGGTGGTGTGGCTAGACGGCTGTTAAACGTACACCATAAGTATCTGCGCATGAAATATGGCTATCGCGATTGCAAAGACAGCCTAGATATGGAAGCCATCATAACTGCTTGCAGTTCTAGTTCTTATTATTATTATTATTCCACATGATTTTGCACTGCAGATATCTCAAGAACGATGCGGTGGATTAAGACCAAACTTACAGGGTATGTTCTGGGGGATGAGATCTAATGCATATACTAAGTTGATTCTGATTGGTCAGATCCCTTGGCGGCCATCTTGGATTAGGCTCAAAACCTTCAACGATCTTCTCCTCTGAAACCGCTGAACCGATCACTATGAAACTTGGTACACATGATCAATGGACAGAGTTCTCCCATATTATGACTTATAAAGTTCATCCGTTAAAAAAGATGGCCGCCATCGACCAATCAAAATGGTCGGATTTTCAAGTAACGGATTTTGACCGGAAAAGTTATGAAGTATATGTTATAGGACAAGGCGATCACGAATATGCAAAAATTTTGCTCCTAGGTCACGTGGTTTGGCCGCCATCTTGAATTTTGTGAAAAACTTTGCCAATTTTGCAACGGCTTATTCTCTTGAACCCTGATAGATACGGATTTCTAGGTCACTGCGGTATATCAGGAAGGCCATGTTCTGTTGCACTGAAAGCAAATATTTTCGATTGGCGGAATGGTTTGGCGGCCATATTGGATTTAGCTCCAAACCTTCAACGATCTTCTCTTCTGAAACCGCTGCTTTGGTCGTTGTGAAACTTGGTAGACATGATCAATGGACAGCGTTCTCCCACATTATGACTCATAAAGTTCATCGGTTAAAAAAGATGGCCGCCATCAACCAATCAAAATGGTCGAATTTTCAAGTAACAGATTTTGACCGGACAAGTTATGAAATATATGTTATAGGACATGGCGATCACGAATATGCAAAAATTTTGCTGCTAGATCACGTGGTTTGGCCGCCATCTTGAATTCTGTGAAAAACTTTGCCAGTTTTGCAACGGCTTACTCTCTTGAACCCTGTTAGATACGGATTTATAGGTCACTGCGATATATCAGGAAGGCCATGGTCTGTTGCACTGAAAGAAAATATTTTCGATTGGCTGAATGGTTTGGCGGCCATATTGGATTTAGCGCCAAACCTTCAATGATCTTCTCTTCTGAAACCGCTGCTCCGATCGTTGTGAAACTTGGTACACATGATCAATGGATTGAGTTCTCTCATTCTTAGACGTAAAAACTTCATCCCTTAAAAAAGATGGCCACCATCGACCAATCAAAATTGTTGGAATATGAACAATTTTGTGATAAACCTTATCCATATTGCAAGCGTTTGTTCTCTTGAACCTTGATAGGTAGAGATTACAAGGCTGTTGGGATATTTTGTGAAGGCAATTGGCGGTCACATTCCGGCATAGGCCTGGATACTAGACACTGTGTAGACCTGGTCCCCGGCTCGATGCTGCTCGCTGCTCCAATTACAGTTGATGTTGTCGCAAGTGAATGTTACGATGCAGGGAAACTGATAACCCCAATACAGCCAACTTCACATACAAAGCATACATCCAAGAAGTGGTGAATTTCAGAGGATATATAACGGAGATGCAACTTTTAACGCAACTGTAAGCTAGGGGTTCCAGTGATCATCTAGAAACAGGTGATCCATTTTATTGGTTAGAAAACTTGAAATCAGCAAGAGCAGAACGTTTGAAGTGGAAGGTCCAATTTTACGCAATTTGTCTTCATGTCAATCGAGGAAAACCCAGTTTATTCACTCGTTATAGAGGATATTTACTTAAAACTTTGAACACCGGGGGTTTAGTGGGCCACGTTCAAGTTCTACTAGAAGCTACCGCGAAATATCCGTTTACTCAGACAGAGGTGCGCGTGTAGACCATCCGGATAGGTTAAGTACAAGTGGAATAATATGTTTCAGTCCATAAAACAGATTAATAATTAGATTCGTCACATGCAAAGCCAGGAGACAATAAATTCAGCTCCTTCAACTTCCGTTGATGCGACACAAAAATGTGTTGCATATTAACACGACCTTCCTTGGTTCAAATCTGCGATGGGAATTCTGTTCAGCATGAAATCTTGAAAAAATATTACACTATCTTAGCATGTGTACTAAGTATTGTATTTATCTAACAATCACAAAAAGTTTCTCAAGGAAAGAGGTATTTGTCTTCCAACCAATCATAGCGACATACCAAAAATATACTGGACTCCCAAAATGCATAAATCACCATACAAAGCTAGATTCATAGCTGGTTCTAGAAGCTGCACCACCAAGCTTCTTTCAACCCTATTAACGAGGGCCCTTCAGGAGGTAAAGCATTTTGGGAAAGGTATTGCGCCACTATTTCTAAGAACTCTGGCGTTGAATGTATGTGGATATTGAAAAACTCAAAATGTCTTACGGAAGAACTTGATGCTAAAGGTCACATACCGTACAGACATGTATCCACATGGGATTTCTCGACTCTCTATACTACAATCCCTCATGAGGACCTTATTGACCGTATAAGTTCATTAATAGTATCTGTGTTCATGAAAACTGATCGTAGATATATTAATGTCGGAAGCCATAAAGCATTCTTTAGCTCGACTACATACAAGAGATATCATTCATGGGATGTTTCTTTGTTTATAGAGTTGCTTGAATTTCTCATTAAAAATATCTATGTGAAATTTGGCAACACAATATATCAGCAGCATATAGGTATTCCAATGGGTACTAATTGTGCACCCCTGTTGGCTGACCTGTATCTGTTCTCTTATGAATATGACTATATGCAGGCGCTTTCAAAAACCGATCCATTCAAAGCCCGTTCCTTCTCATTCACCAAACGCTATATAGACGATCTTCTCGCTGTGGATAATCGCTATATAAATGACGCAGTGAAGGATATATATCCACCTTCACTGGATTTGAAGGAAACTACAGATAGCCCTACAGGCACATCTTATTTAGATCTTTACCTCTATAAAAATGAAGCGGGCATTCTCTCTCGTCGACTTTATGACAAAAGAGATGATTACAATTTCGACATCGTAAACTATCCCTTTCTGGATAGTAATATTCCAGTGGGACCTGCATATGGCGTATACATATCTCGCTTAGTAGCATTTGCTAGATCCTGTGTTAAATGTGATGATTTTAATCAACGTCACAAAACATTGTTGCAGAAACTTATAAACAGGGCTATTCCACCAAGCGCCTCCACTCAAAGTTTCTCAAATTTGGCGATACATATCGCATGCTGATAGCAAAATACGAACGTAGCGTGCAAGATCTATGGGCTACGTTTCGTAACATGTGTCTAATTCCGCTTAACCCGGGGCTAGGGGCCGTATGAACCCATGTACTTCAAGATCCTCATGGTACTCATATGAACAGTCACAATCAAAGCGTGACTGAGGTACATCATTTTTAGATGACGACTCTATAACGAATATTATGGATTAAGAATACTGATCAGCGATACGGATTTGATATTTTTGGAACATCATGATGTCTTGCCGGCATCATTGAAAACTGTTGACCGCTTCTCTCTTGCAGGAAACAAGCCTATGTTTATGTATACTATGATTGTCTTTTTGAATTTGGTGCTAATACTGTTATATGGAAAATGGAATAGGTCTTTGGATTATGGACGCGGATATTCTCTAATGGACGACGGCTGGATTATGAATGACGGACTAGACGCTTGTAATTTTAACCTGTGTATGCCTGGATTCTGCTGGTGGACAAGTTGTCCCCGAGGCCGGGCCCCTGCACACCCAACAAACATAATGAGCACAACTAAAAGAAAAAATATGAAGACAGACCCGAGGAACCTTAGTGCAGGTTTCTCGGCCGAGTCTCTAATAGTTCGAAATGCACTAAGACCTTTTTCAATCCAAATGACAGATATATTTCTGACAGCAAAGCAAGGCCACGACATCAAACCTTGCAATATTGCGCTTGATGATTGTTTAGCACCGAATTCTACATGTAATAATTTCAAAATTTCTAAGTGTGGACACCGTGGATGTCTCACGTGTCCACTCTTTAATACTTCAGCTTCATTTAGTTCCGCGTTAACTGGTAACTCATATTCTGTTAACTCGTATGTTGATCTTAGTTGTTCTACTACAAACTGTATTTACTTAGTTTCCTGTAAGAAGTGTGGTCAACAGTATGTTGGCAAGACCACCCAAAGACTCCATCTTAGGGTGAACGGTCACAGAAAATCCGTTAGGAAAAAGCAATTGCTTATAGGTAGGCATTTTTCTGGACCCGACCATGGCTGGGATAACTTTAGTATTCAGATCATAGACGTCGTCTATCCATCTACTAAGGATTCCCCCTTTGGATTTGAGAGAAAAATCCGAGAGCGGGAATTATTCTGGATGCTAGAACTTGGGTCGGTGTTTCCGTTTGGTTTAAATGATAATGTCAGTGGGTTCGGCAATGCTACAAACCGCCGTTCAAATATATCCAACATTACCCAACTATTTAAACCCCATCAACGGAGACAACGCAGCCATGGTTGGCGAAAGTTTAATAGTTCGATGATTCACGATCATATCACTTTAAATTACTTAGTGGGTTTAACTAACGCACCCAATAGTATACATAGCTTACGTACAGTTCTGTATGCGTTACCTCTGAGAGCTTTAAATCAAATAGCCAGAGATATACAGCAATCTGCGTCTTCAGGAAATATAATACCATCAAAAATCAGTAAAGTATGTCAAGATATAGCGTATTTTCGGTTGTATCGTCCAGTGAACATAATCGAAACATCTCAAGATCGGCTTTTCTTGAAACTCAACTACTTAGATAAAGGACTGGACATCATTAATTTACCTCGAATCCTGAATGATCAGAGGTACGCAACGCTGTACCAAACTATTTCAAGTTCACAGAACCTCCTTGCATTTCATATAAGTATACTAAATCTATAGCCACCAAAATATTCAATTACTCAAATGCTGTCAAGGAGTTTGACTGGAACTTATACACGTCAGGAGGCTATAGTTGTGATTGTGAATTATCGAACTTTATCTATACACCATGCAAACATATTGTGACTGGTGACCTTGATGTGGTGAGTGATAAGGATCTGAAATTACTCCTGATGAAAGGACCTAAATATAGAGAGCCAAGAAGAATAAATCTGAAGGCGGACCAGAAGATAGTCCTGTCTGCATTGGAACAGTACGTTATTGATTGGTCTAAGCGAGAAAAAGTTGAACCTACAGTACTCGCTGATTGGCTGGACCTCACCAAGAGCAAGGTCGTTGAAACAATCCGCCATATTGACAGAAGTACCCTTCCCCAAACAAAACAAGTACTGAGAAGCCCCAATTCGCAAGAAGTTCTAGCAAATCTCCAGAGTAAATTCGTCATAGTCCCAGCAGACAAAGCTCCAAATAATATAATATTCATATGTAAATATTACTATTACAAGGTGCTGGTTGAAGAATTGAGTGTAAACATATCGTCATCAAATACGTCTACTTACTCTCAAACTGCATTCACTCTGGAAGATTTATTTAACAATCACAAAAAGTTTCTCAAGGAAAGAGGTATTTGTCTTCCAACCAATCATAGCGACATACCAAAAATATACTGGACTCCCAAAATGCATAAATCACCATACAAAGCTAGATTCAGCTGGTTCTAGAAGCTGCACCACCAAGCTTCTTTCAACCCTATTAACGAGGGCCCTTCAGGAGGTAAAAGCATTTTGGGAAAGGTATTGCGCCACTATTTCAAGAACTCTGGCGTTGAATGTATGTGGATATTGAAAAACTCAAATGTCTTACGGAAGAACTTGATGCTAAAGGTCACATACTGTACAGACATGTATCCACATGGGATTTCTCGACTCTCTATACTACAATCCCTCATCAGGACCTTATTGACCGTATAAGTTCATTAATAGTATCTGTGTTCATGAAAACTGATCGTAGATATATTAATGTCGGAAGCCATAAAGCATTCTTTAGCTCGACTACATACAAGAGATATCATTCATGGATGTTTCTTTGTTTATAGAGTTGCTTGAATTTCTCATTAAAAATATCTATGTGAAATTTGGCAACACAATATATCAGCAGCATATAGGTATTCCAATGGGTACTAATTGTGCACCCCTGTTGGCTGACCTGTATCTGTTCTCTTATGAATATGACTATATGCAGGCGCTTTCAAAAACCGATCCATTCAAACCCGTTCCTTCTCATTCACCAAACGCTATATAGACGATCTTCTCGCTGTGGATAATCGCTATATAAATGACGCAGTGAAGGATATATATCCACCTTCACTGGATTTGAAGGAAACTACAGATAGCCCTACAGGCACATCTTATTTAGATCTCTATCTCTATAAAAATGAAGCGGGCATTCTCTCTCGTCGACTTTATGACAAAAGAGATGATTACAATTTCGACATCGTAAACTATCCCTTTCTGGATAGTAATATTCCAGTGGGACCTGCATATGGCGTATACATATCTCGCTTAGTAGCATTTGCTAGATCCTGTGTTAAATGTGATGATTTTAATCAACGTCACAAAACATTGTTGCAGAAACTTATAAAACAGGGCTATTCCACCAAGCGCCTCCACTCAAAGTTTCTCAAATTTGGCGATACATATCGCATGCTGATAGCAAAATACGAACGTAGCGTGCAAGATCTATGGCGCTACGTTTCGTAACTTGTGTCTAATTCCGCTTAACCCGGGGCTAGGGGCCGTATGAACCCATGTACTTCAAGATCCTCATGGTACTCATATGAACAGTCACAATCAAAGCGTGACTGAGATACATCATTCTTTAGATGACGACTTTACAACGAATATTATGGATTAAGAATACTGATCAGCGATACGGATTTGATATTTTTGGAACATCATGATGTCTTGCCGGCATCATTGAAAACTGTTGACCGCTTCTCTCTTGCAGGAAACAAGCCTATGTTTATGTATACTTTTGTCTTTTTGAATTTGGTGCTAATACTGTTATATGGAAATGGAATAGGTCTTTGGATTATGGACGCGGATATTCTCTAATGGACGACGGCTGGATTATGAATGACGGACTAGACGCTTGTAATTGTCTTTCAGTTTCTCATGAATATGTATGGGATGGGCTCAATTTCACAACAAGACATGGACCAAATTTGCAAGCTGTGAAATTCGCACCGAGTCGCAATGTGCATGTCTAAAAAAGACGAGATATAAGTTATATTATGATGCATCTGTGCATTCTATTGCTTATTATCTATATTTATGCTATTTATTCAAAATGGTATAGCTGTATCGCCTTATTGACTGCAAACACCCATTTCAGTATTTTCTTTGCTTTCATATAATCCAGCAAAATCCAGTTGAACAACATGATAAATAAATGCTCTTATATTTTAATGACTTGCAATTTTCCAAATAAAACTGTTCGGGCGACATGTCGTGGAGGTGTTGTTTGCCATTTACATTTTCAGATCTCATCCGACTAAAAAGATCTTCCAAAGTAGTCGCTCGATAAAAAGCATCTCTAACAGTCTTAAAATCTATGCATTCGATAAGAATATGTTTCACCGTGAGATCATTATGGCATGGAACACACCTTGAGACTGGCTCTTTTTTTTAGTAAATGTTCGTGAGTTAATCGTGTATGGCCGATTCTACATGGCCTGATCATGGCTTGATCGAAACGTTTCTGGCTGTTCAGATGAGTATAGCCTACATTTTTTTTAACTCATGAAGTTTGTTATTATACACAGCATCCCATAAAGATTGAAACAGCCGTCTCACGTAAGTACAGATAGAGGACCTGAAATCGCTATATGGGATTCCAACAGAATCAATCTCATCATCTAGGGCTGCCTTAGCCATCCTATCAGCCTCAGTATTACCTTTGACGCCAACGTGACTAGGCAACCAACAGAACACAATATCAATCTGTTGATCAAATCTACATTCATGTAGTTGTAGAATACTCAAGATACTGGGATGAGTCTCGAAGTTCCAATTTTAATCGCTTGGAGTCATGACAGTGAATCTGAGAATATGACATATTTTTTTCCTTTTAGTGGACCCAATACCTTCTAAGGCCAACAATATAGCTTTTGCTTCTGCAGTGAATATCGAGCTTTTACCTGGTAGTCGACAGGTTTAAGATTTGGAACTAAAGATAGTAGCACATGCTACTCTCTCACCATCTTTAGAACCATCTGTATAAATAGCCCGATGCGATCTGTATTTCTCTCTCAGTAGACCAAATTCTTGCGTATACAAAAGCTGGTTCGTGTCTGCTTTTTTATATTTCGTTAGAGAAATATCTACTTCTGGTTGAGCTAACTGCCACGGTGGAATTGGTAAGAGCTTGTTAGGTAATATTTGACTAAATTTAATACCAGCTGCTACAATGTGTGGTTTCATACGAATTCCAATAATCCAATGGTGGAATAATGGAGGGTTTCTTCAAATAGAGATCCACGAACTGAGGTTTGAAAACACAGTTATATGCAAGATTCGATTGATTTTATCCCAATTTTGTGATATACTGTAGTGATAGTTAAATTTTTCGAAGTTCTAAAGAAAATTCATCTGCTTCGACATATAAGCTTTCTTTATGGGATGTTCTGAACGCTCCAAGGCAAAGTCTTAGTCTTTGATGGAGAATAGGATCTAGCTTTGCCAAGTTTGACTTGCTTGCACCGCTGTAAACAATAGAGCCATAATCAAGTTTGGAACGAACAAGTGATCGATATAAATGGAGAAGTGTTTGCTGATCTCCTCCCCGCTTATAGTTGGCAACTACCTTCAACAAATCAAGAGCTTTCGTGCACTTAGCTTTCAAGCAATTTATATGCGATTTGAATGTTAGTCGGTGGTCAAAAAACATTACTAAGAATTTGACCTCTTTTACCACTTTGATCTCAGTTCCATCTAATGTTAGTACTGGATCTTTGTGCTGGAAATATTTTCTGCAAAAGTGTATACAATTTGGAGAATTTGGAGAATTTGAAGCCATTTTCTAAACACCATTTCTGAATTATATTCAGACAAAGTTGTAATGTTCTCTCAATATTGTGTATACTTTTTCCACTGCACGAAATAGTCTACAAAGAGTGAACCATCTATTGATTTATTCAAAACTTCCACCAATTTAATATTGATACTAAACAGAGTAGTAGGCAAAATACTGCCCTGTGGAACACCCTGATCTTGGTCGAAATGATCAGACATGGTTGTACCCAACCGAACTTGGAATTGTCTGTCATTCAAAAAGTTGGATATGAAAATGGGTAAACGGCCCTTTAATCCCATAGTATGAAGGTCTTTTAGAATCCCGTATTTCCATGTAGTATCATAGGCTTTTTGAGATCTGGCGTAAGCCAGAGGCTCTTTAGAATGCTGTAGGGAAATGGACAAAAGTGCAAACCGACTCACGGGATAGCCTTATGCTGCATGAAAGTAGTTCCACAGAGATGAGTTTTGGGGATCCTTATTGGTTGAAAGGCTTTTGTATGTCTATATTTTGTCACTAATAGTCACTTGGCATATATTTGATCCCTTATCTACATTAAATATTACTCTGTTCATTGTTTTCCCACAAAATATGAGATTAATACGCTCTAAAGTATGGCAGACTGGTATCGTCACTTTACCAAAGCTTGGACTCTGCTGAGAAAATTATACAGTTTAGCTGGTTAGGTGTATATGTGAGAGATGCTCTACCATAGCAGCCAACCTGGCTACCATTGTCTCATGATCACCTTTGCAGGCCACTGTTTGCTTTTCTCACAAGAGCAAGCTGTAACATATCTTATAATCTTTTCCTATCTTGTACTCCACCAGTCAACCTGTGGGATATCCAGAAAGTGTAATACATGTCTTGTCTTATCCTAACTTGTGACATAACCATCATCAACCTTGATGTCCAGCCCTTCTCACTCATAACACTAAATCAATCTCTATTTACCCCTAGGTATAATCTCTCTTATTTACCCCTAGGTATATGTATATTCTGTACAAACTGACCTTAATCTCCTGTGGGTATAGGCCTAGACTTCATTCCACTGGCCCCTTTTTCCATCGAATTCTCAACAGGTCAGTTTGCAGTTTCAACGCAACACCAACAATACCATGTTAAAGAAGGTATCATATTGCTTTCTTTATGCTGGTTAAATTAACATGGTGTTCATCTGAAATCCCGAACTGACGTATTGGAGGAATTATGTAAAGATATTATATTAAGATAAAGAGCAAAATTCAACTATTTTGGTTGAGTCAAGGTTGGATGAGCACCTACTGTAGTGTCTATTTGGACGGAAATTAATTGGGTAACACATGGTTAGAGTAACGTGTGCAACCTCCCTCATTATAGGACTACCTTTCATTGTTCCCACAGATCAATTTCACATAAACTACGATAAAAGTAAATCCGAAAATGGAAGTCATTGTGATATAATATTCTTTCGGCTTCCATTTTCGGAGTTACGTTTATCCTAGGACTGCGTTTGTTTGGTATGTTCAACTTCATTATGTCCTTATCTTTTAAGACGGGCCGTTCGCGCCATGAATCCAAACGTTTAATAAATTTAAACGTTTAACTTGCACCAACCAATCAGATGTCATGAATTGACATTTGGAAGACCTTTCCTGTTCAAAAGCAAACGTTTGCTGTTGTAACGTCCAATACTTTAGACGTTTCCTGTCAAAAGGCAAACGTTTCCAGTAGTATATATTCGAGACTTTTAAACGTTTCCGGTTTAAGGGAAATCGTTACCAGTTGTGATCGTCCAGTCAGATTTTTTTATTGCTGCCGCGTATGTTCAAACCTCAACATCAACACGTGTCCACTGGTAAAACGTTTCCGCTATGTAGTCTGTTTGAACCAATCAAAATAACCCTTACAAATATTCGCGCATATTGTATTCCTCATGCCCACCGTGCATCATGTCCTGCGCAAATTGTCCCGGTGCCAAAGATATTCTCCAAAACCTTATTTGTAAGAACGGTTTTCATTGGTTAAATTTGCCAGTGGAGATTTGCAGGTGTTGGTGTAGATTTTGGAATACACGCGGCCCAAATAAAAAATCTGATTGGACGATCACAACCGGAAACGTTATCCTTTTAACCGGAAACCTTTAAAAGACCGAATTTTTCTTTTGACAGGAAACGTCTGAAGTCGCGAATTTACAACTGGAAACGTTTGCTTTTTAACAGGAAAATGTCAGTTCATAACATGTTGGCTCAAGTTTAAACGTTTAAACTTTTTAAAGCTTTACAATTTTTAAACGTTTAAGAAGTTAAAACGTTTAAAGGATGCGTTTATGGCGCGAACGGCCCTTCATATACCTTGTCACAGTATGTAACTTGTGATTGCGTTTTAGCCACATACATTCGTGCCTGGTGCCACCTGTGCCTAACTTCAAATTAAATATATAATTGTGCGTTTATTTCATTACAAACTTATCCCCCAATAACCCAGCTACCAGATCTCATTAAAGCCATAGGCTCTAGTTCTAAATCAAAAAAGATAGAAACTACATGTTCATTCTTGGCGAAACATTCTTAACATAGGAATCTAATCTGACTAAATGGTCAATGGTACTTCTATTTTTACGGAAACCAGCTTGAATATCAGTATCTTATAAATCATATTAAAACACATCAATCATGGAGAAACAGCGTAACTTTCCGATTATCAGAGAACACTGTGCTTCAAAACAATCCCAGGAAAACTATTTAACAGTTTAGTAGCGTCCTGACTCCCTGATAAAAGAAGAATAACTTGGCAAGATGATTGAATATACGTACATTGTTTTTCAAAAGTTACCAACATACAACTCGCCAGAACAAACGTCCACGAATGAAGTGTGGTTTTTTTCTTTTTACCCCTCAGCCCATAAGGCTGCGGGGTCTTGTCGTTGCCATGTACGTACGTCCGTCCGTCTGTCCGTCCGTCCGGTCGTCTGTCCGTCAGTCAACATGTTCTTGTCCGCTGAATATCTGCAGATCTATGAAGTCGGGCTTGACCAAACTTTGGTGAGAGCTTCCTGAATGTTGACTGATGAAATGATTAGATTTTCAGATGGCTATGATGATTTCATGATTTTTAATTATATTTTTTATTATTTACTGATGGCTCAGCTTTTGCACTGTTAACTATGCCCATCAACATGTTCTTGTCCGCTGAATATCTGCAGATCTATCAAGTCGGGCCTGATTTTCAGATGGCAATGATGATTTCATGATTTTTAATTATTTTTTTTTTTTTATTATTATTTATTGATGGCTTATCTTTTGCACTGTTATCTATGCCCATCGGGAACCCTTTGTTGCATGTTTCATTGTGACTTTTGAAGGTTCCCTGATACAAGAAAGTTTCTTGTATCAGGGAACCTCTGAAAGCCTGGTCCATTCAAGATTCAATTTCCATTTATTTCCCTTTTTCCCATTTATCTGGCGTATTTCCATTTATTCCCCTTTTTCCCATTTATCTGGGAGCTTACATGCTACACTTCTTCAACCTATGCACTACCCTCGGGAGGATTTCCCCACCCTTGGGACACTAAATGCTATTGGACTTTTTCCTATCCACAGCTTCTCAGCTTCATGTAATATGTATGAGATGCAGTGTATATTGTTTCTTCACACACACATGCAGAATCACCTAAAATGTATTCCTTTATAGTAATAACTAAGAGGTTGGGGACATTATTTCATTTCAGAAGTACAAGAAGAAATAACCAACGCGGGGTTCTCGCAGCATGGAACCCCTGTTTGGTTTAAATTTTGCGTCGCCTTAAATGAAGAACAGTTTTCTTCAATTTGATTTATCCGAAAGCTTTTGCACAAAGCATATTTTATTTCAGAAGTATAATATGAAATAACTGGCAGGGGAATCCCTGCAGTATGAACCCCTCTTAGTTTGAATTTCGCATCGCCTTAAATGAAGGACAACATTTTTCTTCAATTTTGCTATTAAATCATGCATTCTAATCCACATCATACGATTTATCCTAAAGCTTTTGCACAAAACATATTTTATTGCAGAAGCATAATATGAAATAATTGGCAGGGCATCCCTGCAGTATCGAACCCCTGTTACTTTGAATTTCGCGTCACCTTAAATGAAGGACAACATTTTTCTACAATTTTTCTCTTAAATCATTGTATTCTACATCATATGATTTATCCTAAAACTTTTGCATGAACCATATTTGTGTCCAAACATTTAACTGGTACAACATAATGCTTCAATTTTTGTCACCAAACATGTGACAATACCTTGGAAATTATTTGAAACGAGTGATTAGGAGAGCCCATTTTAGCCTGACTGTACAATTTTGAACCAGTTTGCATACCTGGAGCTTATGCCTCCCCAGATAATGATAATGGTGGGCTTGTGTCAATCATTGTGATTCTATGCCATTAACTTTTTATCACACTTGTGCAATGCATAAATTGCCACTGATAAAGCTACACTTTCTTGCATGCTGTAATCCCAGCACACCACTCGCGTGAAAACTAAGTCTATTATATACATTACAGAAACCACACAAACTGTATCCGCAAGGCTGTATCCATGGATTTTTTGCTTGTTCCGATCTTAAACTCCCAGTTCCTTTTCGTAATTCATTATTGAGGGTCCATTTTTGTTTAGTGAATTTAGGCACAAAGAGCCTGTGATCAATCACAAAACAGAGGTTTATTAACATGAATTTTAATACCCAGCTATGCAATGGGATCGATATTGAGGCTTCCAGAGTATGTCGGCACCTCTTCCCACTTCCCTTATATGCGTTGTAATTTTTACCTGTATATGGCGAGATTCTGCTGGTGGACGTTTCGTCCCCGAGGCCCGCCCCCTGTACAGACCTTTTGGTCTTTGATATATGTTGGCATTTGTGGGAAGTTGATGCAGGGTCGACATCGGGCCTTACAGACTAGTATTTTGTGTTAATTGCCGTCATTTACATCTGACGATGATACAGCTCACCAATCTCCAACGTACGAGTTTTCACAGCGAAACATCTCACTAATTACCAGTATACGAGTTGTCAGAGCATTTCCATCATAGCTCTCTATATTTGTATCTAATACCGCTTATGCCGGTGCTAGGGGCCGTGTGGTCATATCATCCAAGTTGCCACATGAACAGGTACAATAAAAGCGTACCTGAGATACAACACATATCACGAATCGTTAGATTCTTGGTATGTGCTTTAGAATAGGTTTACCAGAAGAATATTCTGTGAAATCATGTGACGCAGTCAGTATGTCGGCACCTCTTCCCACTTCCCTTATATGTGTTGTAATTCCAGAAGCTTTTTCTAGGAGTATTTCCTTCAGAAATCCTTTCAAATTGAACAACAACAACAACAGTTTCGCTTTTTGTTTCATTTGAGTTTTGGGCGCCCATACGTTTTCCGGAACTAAATTGGTGCTAGATTCAGCCCTGATCCTACTTGACAAAAAAAACAGGCTGAGGGGTCCACGCACCTTTTAGGTGCTTGCCTGCAATTCATGTTGAAACTTCCAGCATATCGGAGACCTCAAATTCATGAATCGAGTTACGATTAATAATAACTTTAATAATAGAGTGTACTGGACCCCTAAAATGCATAAATCATCATACAATTCTAGATTCATGGCTGGTTCAGACGCTGCACCACCAAGCTTCTTTCAACACTATTGACAAGAGCCCTCCATGAGGTAAAGGTATTTTGGGAATGTTATTGCCCGAATACTTCTAAGAACTCATTGAATGCATGTGGATAGTGAAAAAGTCAAAATGTCTTACATAAGAACTTGATGCGAAAGGGCAAATTTCGTACAGATATGTATCCACATGGGATTTCTCATCAGGACCTTATTGACGGTCTTAGTTCATTAATAGTATCGGTGTTTAAGAAAACTGATCGCCGGTATATTAATCTCAGAATCCGTGAAGCATTATTTAGCTTTACTACATACAAGGGATATCATTCATGGGATGTTTCTTTATTTATAGACTTGGGTGAATGTCTCAATAATATCTCTTCGAAATTTGACAATAAACTATATCAACATCATATAAATATTCCAACGGGTACGAACTGTGCACTTCTTTTGGCTGATCTATATCTGTTCTCCTATAAATACGACTATATGCAACGCTTTCAAAAACAGATAATTTCATAACCCGTTCCTTCTCATTTACCATACGCTATATAAACGATATTCTTGCAGTGGATAATCGTTATATAAATGACGCAGTGGAGGATATATATCCATCTTCCCTGGATTTAAAGGAAACTATAGATAGCCCTAACTGCTCATCTTATTTAGACCTATATCTCTATAAAATGATGCGAGCCTCTCTCGTGGACAAATTACAATTTCGACAGTAATATACCAGAGAGACCAGCATATGGTGTATACATATATCGCCTAGTAGCATTTGCTAGATTCTGTGTTAAGTGTGACGATTTTAATCAACGTCACATATAAAACAGGGCTATATCATCTAGCGCCTCCAAATTCGACGATACATATCGCATGCTGATATCGAAATACGAGCTCGATTGCGTTACGTTTCTAATTTCGCTTTACCCGTGGCTAGGGGCCGTATGAACCCATGTATGTCAAGATCCTCATGGTGTTCATATTAACAATCTCAACCGAAGCGTGACTGAGATACATCATACTCTAGATGACGACTTTACCATAAAAATCATATGGATTGAGATTAACGATCAGCGTTACGGATTTGATATTTATGGAATATCATGATGTCTTGCTGGCATCATTGAAACTGTTGCCCGCTTCTCTTTTGCAGGAAACCAGCCTACTTTTATGTATACTATCATTTATTCTTTGGTGCTAATGCTGTTGTATGAATTAGGTCTTAGGATTATGTACGCGGAAATTCTTTAATGGACGACGACTGAATATTGAATGGCGGAATAGACGCTTGTAATTCTTCGCCATGTATTTGCTGATTTTGCCTTTCCAAGTAAATAAAGTTTTTTGTACATCCGAACGAATTATGTGTAAGAATAATTCGTCAGCATGTATGAGTAATGAAGCAATCTGATTGGCTGGGTGTTCTTCCAATTTTCGCTGCAGGCCAATGAAAATACTGGATTTATGTTTAAAAATTTGAATTGACCAATCAAGTATTTCGAAATTAGAGCATATAAGCTATACACTGAAAATTACACAAAAGCCATTGACTACTTATACATGTAGTTCCTGTTATGGAGGAGGTGGGATTTCAATGCTGTATCCTTTTGTTATCAGGTTTCAACTATTTTGATAAAGATGAGGCCGAATTCAAGTCTCTACACGATATGTTCTTCAAGATCAAGGAGCTGACAAATGATACACTAATAGTTGTGGAAGCGGAAGATCGGTTAGAAAAGCCAGGTAATCGACAAGTTTATTTTATATTTACTCCCATGCAAATACAACTGGTCACACAAATTGATATGATGTAGCAAATGTTTTCTGAATCCTTGGTATTGTTTTATGGTTGAAGCAACATCGATGCCTGTGAAAAGCAGTATAATCTGTTACTGTCTGCCTGGATTTGCGGATACATGAAATGCATGAGGATACTGCGAACGGCAGCTAGAATAGTTAGAAATAGTCAACAGTCATACGAGAAACCCAGTCTTGCAAAAACAAATCATGCCCTGTTCACGACAGGCGATGTTTCTCTGATAACTTAATATGTGCAACTCGTGTTCTATGAAGCGTAATACGTTGATGGAATAGCGCCTTGTCCACAGGCAAGGAACAATCTCATGTCTTCAGAACCAAGTATAAGAACAAAAGGTTGTGGTACGTGGAAGGCCATCGATGTAATCAGTCCGAGAAATATTCGCAGGCCCATGTTTTGACCGAGGATTCTTTTTCAATTTAAGTTAACTAATGCCATTGTCTGACAGTCATTCGAAACGACCCTGCCAATGGGAGCCATCCATCTGGTGTTGTTAACACAGAATTAGAGCAGTAAATTTGGGGAAACTTTTCATGGTTGTCCTTACAGGACCGGATAACTCGCCTGATAAATAGATAACTTCCGTGGCTGATTTCATGCAGCAATGCCTTCCTTTAAACTTGTTTTGCCAACGTTGTTCACTTGTATCTATAGCCCATAATCACTAAAATCAGTCAATTAACTTGCAGCCTGCATAAATCAGGGGAGCCAGTTTATATAGGTGATGACAGAAAATATTTTTACGTTTCTCTGGCTTGGCTTTCTCTCTTTTCGGTTCTAGTGATGTTTCCAACACAGTTTTATTGTTGCGTTTGTTTGATAATTATACCTTCTATTTAGCGAATTATCTATCGAGCGTTGAGATTGAGACATGTTCGCCCGCGAAATGTCCGGTTTAGATTCTCCTGATATCTGAACTACTACATCAACTTTATGAAAGGGTAGGGAATGGCTCACCCGGAGCGGTCTATAAAGTTCAGTGGGATTATGGAGAATTAAAATGGGCAAATGACTGTGTGTAAGTCTCCAATCTGTAGGTGTCCAGCCTCAAATATACTCTACAATTTTTTTTTTTTTTTTTTGGTTAGAAAGTTTTATGTTAGTACCTGTGTTGTTATTTCAGATGCTGTATTACGCATGTACTGTCAGAAGACCGGTATGTCCTACTCTGATGACATGCTGAAGTGGGAACTCGGTGGTTGGAAAGAAGTGGAACCTGATTTCCCCGGCTGGCAGGCCACGCTGATGGAATCCACCGGTTTTAACAAGCCTTCCCAATCTACCTCTGCAGAATCAATCACCCTCTCTGAAGGGGCGAAGCGGGCTATAGAAGAAAATCTAGAATACTATAACGTTCTGTCTAAATACAAAACGCCATTACCCTAGAAAAGATGTGGGTGTCAGTATGGTCAAGTTTTACTCATTTTGAACAGTATGCCTATGATCATGATGAGGTGCATAGATATCGACTATATTTCATGTGATCTCAGGAACATGTGTGTTGAAATACTGTCTATCAAATTGTTTCATGTAGCATTCACATTTTTGAACGGGAATCCACGGTTAAGCGAAAACTTGCAGCAGTGGCGGAGAACAGATAGTACACAAGTCATTCTCAACCGCACACTGATATTCTGATTGCATTGACCTTCCCAAAGTCTAAGTCATTTAGATGTTCTGATATCTTGACCACACAATAACTTGACCAGACGATCCCAAGTTAGGCCTAACTGTTCATCATAGAGGGTAGTAGATCACTCACCTTACAGTTATTTTTATATATCGATGTAGACCCGTTAGGGTCATCAGATGACCCAGCCAGATATATATATGAGGGCTGTAACTATTGGAACAGGATGCGCCCGGTTTACTCTTGCACAAAACAAATTTCTTACGCTGAAAGAAATAGTTCTGAAGCTTTTTCTTCTTAATAACCTTGTTTTTAGCCCACCATCACCAGATTGTGGGCTATTCAAATCGCTTTTCGTCCGTGGTCCGTCGTCCGTGGTCCGTCAGTCCGTCAATCCGTCCGTCCGTAAACAATTTTTGTTATCGCTTTTTCTCAGGAACTACTTTATGGATCTTTCTCAAATTTGGTGCACTGGTTCCCCTTGGGGTCTAGTTGTGCAAGATACATTTTTTGGTCCGATTCGAAAATACAATATGGCCACCAGGCAGCCATCTTGGATTTCCCCATGAAACCTTGTTATCGCGATTTCTCAGGAACTACTGCATGGATCTTTCTCAAATTTGGTACACAGGTTCCCCTTGGGGTCTAGTTGTGCAAGATACCTTTACTGGTCCGATTCGAAAATCCAATATGGCCACCAGGCAGCCATCTTAGATTTCCCCATGAAACCTTGTTATCGCGATTTCTCAGGAACTACTGCATGAATCTCTCTCAAATTTGGTACATAGGTTCCCCATGAGATCTGGTTGTGCAAGATACCCTTTTCAGTCCGATTCGAAAATCCAATATGGCCACCAGGCAGCCATCTTGGATTTCTCCATGAAACCTTGTTATCGTGATTTCTCAGAAACTACTTTATGGATCTTTCTCAAATTTTGTACACAGGTTCCCCTTGGGGTCTAGTTGCGCAAGATACTTTTTCGGTCCGATTCGAAAATCCAATATGGCCACCAGGCAGCCATCTTGGATTTCCCCATGAAACCTTGTTATCGCGATTTCTCAGGAACTACTGCATGGATCTTTCCCAAATTCAGTACACAGGTTCCCCTTGGGGTCTAGTTGTGCACGATACCTTTTCTGGTCCGATTCGAAAATCCAATATGGCCACCAGGCAGCCATCTTGGATTTCCCCATGAAACCTTGTTATCGCGATTTCTCAGGAACTACTGCATGGATCTTTCTCAAATTTGGTACACAGGTTCCCCTTGGGGTCTAGTTGTGCAAGATACCTTTTCTGGTCCGATTCGAAAATCCAATATGGCCACCAGGCAGCCATCTTGGATTTCCCCATGAAACTTTGTTATCGTCATTTCTCAGGAAGTACTGCTTGGATCTTTCTCAAATTTGGTACACTGGTTCCCCTTAGGGTCTAGTTGTGCAAGATACCTTTTTCGGTCCGAATCGAAAATCCAATATGGCCACAAGGCAGCCATCTTGGATTTGCCCATGAAACCTTGTTATCGCGATTTCTCAGGAAGTACTGCATGGATCTTTCTCAAATTTGGTACACAGGTTCCCATTGGGGTCTAGTTGTGCAAGATACCTTTTTTGGTCCGATTCGAAAATCCAATATGGCCATCAGGCAGCCATAATGGATTTCCCCATGAAAATTTATCGTCATTTCTCAGGAAGTACTGCATGGATCTTTCTCAAATTTGGTACACAGGTTCCCCTTAGGGTCTCGATATGCAAGATGCCTTTTTCGGTCCGAATCGAAAATCCAATATGGTCACCAGGCGGCCATCTTAGACTTCCCCATGAGATTTTGTTATCATGATTTCTCAGGAAGTACCGCCTGGATCTTTCTCAAATTTGATACACAGGTTCTCCTTGTGGTCCAGTTGTGCAAGATACCTTTTCTGGTCCGATTCCAAAATCCAACATGTCCATCAGGCGGCCATCTTGGATTACCCCATGAAACATTGTTATTGTGATTTCTCAGGAACTACTGCATGGATCTTTGTTAAATTTGGTAGACTGGTTCTCCTTGTCGTCTAGTTGTGCAAGATACCTTTTCTGGTCCGATTCGAAAATCCAGTATGGCCAACAGGCGGCCATCTTGGATTTTCCCATGCAACTTTGTTATCGTGATTTCTCAGGAAGTACTGCATGGATCTTTCTCAAATTTGGTACACAGGTTCCCTTTATGGTCTAGTTGTGCAAGATACCTTTTTTGGTCCGAATCGAAAATCCAATATGGCCACAAGGCGGCCATCTTGAATTTCCCCTTGAAACATTGTTATCGTGAATTCTCAGGAAATATTTCATGGATGTTTCTGAAATTTGATACACAGGTACCACATGGGGCCTAGTAGTGCAAGATACCTTTTTTGGTCCGATTCAAAAATCCAAGTTACGCTTCAAATTATTACGGTATTCTCGAGTTGTGACGTTGAATCACAAGAGTCGGCAGATCAAACGGTGGGGCATATTCTATATATTGACTATAGAGAATATCCATACCTTCACCCTCCATAGCAAGGAGTTCAAATAATTCGGAATTAAAATGTATTTCTTCAAATTTTAAATCAGTTTTCTTTAGTCCATGCAGTAGCAAGTGAACTGCTCCACCCTTTCCTCTGCCGACAGGTCGGCTACGTGAAGGGACGTCACTCTTGTGACTCAACGTCACAACTCGACAACTGTAGACTACTGCATGTTTCTATCCAAAGAAGATAATCAGGATTCAGGCACTTTTGAAGTTTCAACATTACTGCGCGGACTGGATCCCTTCAGTATTAAGTATTGTACCATCTTACTATTTTCGAGCATGGTATCTTAAAAGAGATATCTCAAACTAGCCCAGTAAACAGAACAGAATTAGCATTCGTTCCTAATCATAAAATCTTATGTATGTTACATAGCTCATGCCAAAGTGTCCAAGAGATTGGTCCTCGCTTCCAGTACCCAATGATGACACGTGCAAAAAAATAAATAAATAAAAATACTACAGAACAAAGGCGAAGAATCCTCCGTACATGTACATTCACTTTCAGACTAACTTTGCTCATTTCTCTTGTATTATAACAACCGACATAAGTACAGTTTCTAGAAAGCTTGCAACTCCTGAAACTTAGATTATATCTTGGTGTTTTTCAGTGTCCCTTTTCGATCTTTTTCGCTCAGATTCGAAATTCTGTAAACAAAATTACAAATCAATCGTTTGTTCTTAGTAACAATGGACAAAAAGATCCTCTAGTCATTAGCTTACAATTATCGGACAATGGTGGCCGCCAAGATCCTTCAGAATCTCTCGTTTGTCTTTTGAATTATTTTTGTTGTTCTTTTACGTAAGCGGAATATAGTAGATGTGTCTTGATGTTTTTTTTAAGTGTCCAGTTGTTGTTTTTGAGGGTTTGCTAGTTTCTAGTTCAAAGTATGTCGTCTGCTAGACCAGAGACTGTCATCTGCTAAATCAGAGACTTTAACAGGAAAATGCTGGTTGATTTTTTGGTCTGTGTATGTCACCGTCCGTCGTCCGTCCGTAAACAATTTTTGTTATCGCGATTTCTCAGGAACTACTGCATGGATCTTTCTCAAATTTGGTACACAGGTTCCCCTTGGGGTCTAGTTGTGCAAGATACCTTCTTTTCTCCGATTCGAAAATCCAATATGGTCACCAGGCAGCCATCTTGGATTTCCCCATGAAAGCTTGTTATCGTGATTTCTCAGGAAGTACTGCATGGATCTTTCTCAAATTTGGTACATAGGTTCCCTTTGGGGTCTAGTTGTGCAAAACACCTTTTTTCGGTCCGATTCGAAAATGCAATATGGCCACCAGGCGCCCATCTTGGATTTCCCCATGAAATTTTATCGTGATTTCTCAAGAAGTACTGCATGGATCTTCCTCAAATTTGGTACACAGGTTCCCCTTGTGGTCCAGGTCTGATTCGAAAATCCAATATGACCGCCAGGTGACCATCTTGAATTTTCCCTTAAAACATTGTTATCGTGAATTCTCAGGAACTACTTCATGGGTCTTTCTAAAATTTGGTACACAGGTCCCACATGGGGCGTAGTTGTGCAAGATACCTTTTTTTGGTCCGATTCGAAAATCCAAGTTACGCTTCAAATTAATTCGGTATTCCGTAACGTTGCATCACACGAGTCGGCGGATCAAACGGATCAAATCCCTTCAGTATTAAGTATTGTACCATCTTACTATTTTCGAGCATGGTATCTTAAAAGAGATATCTCAAACTAGCCCAGTAAACAGAACAGAATTAGCATTCGTTCCTAATTATAAAATCTTAAGTTTGCTTCATAGCTCATGCCAAAGGGTCAAAGAGATTTGTCTTCGCTTCCAGTACCCAATGATGACACCTGCAAAAAAAAATACTACAAAACGAAGATGAAGGATCCTCCGGACATTCACTTTCAGACTAACTTTGCTCTTTTCTCTTGTACTATAACAACGGACATAAGTACAGTTTCTAGAAACCTTGAAACTCCTTTAACTTAGAAAGATGATATCTTGGTATTTTCCAGTCTCCCTTTTTCGATCTTTTTCGCTCAGATTCGAAATTCTGTAAACAAAATTACAAATCAATCGTTTGTTCCTAGTAACAATAGACAAAAAGATCCTCTTGTCATTAGCTTACAATTATCGGACAATGGTGGGCGCCAAGATCCTTCAGGATCTCTCGTTCTTGCTTGAATTCTATTCTCAAATACATTTTTAATCTGTCTAATGGGACCTACTCGATTTATTCTGGATAACTATTATACTTATTTTTTTTTCATCAAGGCGGTTTAAAGTCCAATTTAAACTTCAAAAACTTGCTTAAACTTGTTCAGCTGAGAATTGTTCACTTCACGGCGGGTGTCTGAGTGAAGTGTCACTGTTATAATTAGAAACAAGAATACGGATGTTTGCATGGTTTTGATCAGAAGGGGGTAGATTAATGTAAATAAGTAGGACTAATAGATAATTAGCTTACCATAATACTACGGAAATGAGTTTTGGAAAGGGAAATTTAACAGACAAAAACAATAGTAGCCAAGCCCAAGCTAAGGCAATCTGTTTAATTGTTCCAGTGCCTCGGAAACAAAAATTTTAATCCTAATATTGAAGCACTTCTATTTATAATTTTGATTTCATTTTTTCACCAAATGTTAGAGGAAATAGTGAATATTTGAATGAGGAAATAAAAAAATGACCAATTTTGACCCTCTAATGGGACAGCTATCCTTAACCCCCTGGAGCCAGCAAAATTGTCATGGTGGCCAGCTCCAACTGAAATTCCAACCTGACTTTTTCACGCATAAGAAAAAAGTAACCAGGGCTTTAGATTACCCCTTGATATATTAAACGTTGTATCCAAACTAGGACTAAAAAAAACTAAAAATATATATATATATATTTTTTCTTGTATTGATTAGTTTAGTTTAGTTTAGTTTAGTTATGTCATTTAAGCGTCATATTTTAGTAAAAGCCAGAATCCGTATTTTCGCTAAGGTTTCCCCTGCCTAAAAAAAAATTTGCCGCGCTGAATAGAGGTTGTGCCCAAATTAGGGTAAGGCCAAAATTAAAATATACTTTGTTTGCGGTAACCTGACCAAACAGAAGTAGTAGCGACCAAAAACTTTTTTTTAAAGGATTTCCGAAATGTTCCAAGACACGGGAATCATGCATATATGCGTATAACTGATTTGCCAATAGATATCACCGTCCCCAAAATCAAGAACTGTTTGAGTCACGTTTTTATATGCTCATTGAAGACAAGGCCTTATGTATACGATTATGAGTTCTGTCCAACTATCCGTCTATCCATCCATTAATCCATTAACATTTTGTTGTCCGTGCGATATCTGCAGTTCCAAGGTATGGATTGGTACCACACTTTGGATATACATTGCCGGCAGGGTAAAGAGGAACCCTATTCATTTGCGGTCAGTAGGTCAAAGGTCAAGTGTCTTGTGTGCTGTCTTCAGTGTTTTCTGGAGTGGATGGAGGGTATCTGGTCTCATGCTGCTTCAAAGATAGCAGAAATGCAACTTGGCTGGGTGGTGCTTAGTTGGTTCATCGCGATAAAGCTGAAATATTGTTGAAAGCGACGTTAAATTCTATTCACTCACTCACACACTCAAAGGGCAAGGTCACAGTCTCCCCAAACTGAATCCAGTTCTGACTATACTATGAGGCTGGACTATTCAGAGTTGTCTACCCTACATGTATATGGCATTTATCCCATGGAGTTGTCTCCCCTGTTTGATACATGTCTGAAACAGCTACATTCAGTAAAACAGTTGAGAAATAGAAAGCATGCCTTTACTAATTTAACTGTGAAAGGGGTCATTTATGAACTTTATATCTGTTTATTAACTCGAGAACAAAGGTTTACTTCATCAATTTCTTCATATTTTTCTTCATTCATGAAAAATGATCCCACCTGAAAGGAATCTGTTTAAAGAAAAATTTATATTTTCTTGTATTTGACAGTTGTCGGACTTAGTGTGGGCGTGTAAACTATTGTCTCTTGTTTTGAGGTTAGCTAGTTACCAAGAGTTAAGCCCCTTTTAGTTTATCATTGAAACTTTGTAGGAATACGATGTCTCAAATGTTACATTCTTGTAAGCACAAAATCTTATACCTTTCTCTGCATTGCTAGCTACCAGTTGAGACCAAGGCCATTAAACAACCTTGAAATTTGGACCAGTTTAATTCCATATGTACAGGCATATATTGAAGCCACTTTTTGATTAATTTTGGCCTAATCTAAAACCCTGGTAACCCAAGTCTATGAGGACTTCTATGAGAAATAATTTTCATAATCTGTCACAAAGTTATCAATTTTGAACATGTTCCCTTCAAGGATGTTATGTTGTTTGTTACTTGTTTGCTGAGAAAAGAATGTAAGCTCATTAAACAAGTCATAATGGCAATTCACACTTAAGTGATTTAGGACTCTTGCATCTGTATGTAATATAACAGGCAAATTAACTAGTTAGACAACACTATCACGACTAGACTCTAGACCCTTCCACATCCTTGCACATGTAAGATCGTAGATGAAATGCAAGAGCACAGCGCGGGGGATCATGGGTGAAAGAGACATTTATGGTTTTGCCAGTGATCATGGGTGTGATTAATTATGTGCGTTTCATAGGATTAGTCTTCATCTCTGGCCGTACCTTGGTAGAATATAGGTTTGCCATAGATATAAGATTGGTCATAATTTTTTAGGAGTGGCGAGTCACATTCATGGCCTTATATTTTCTCAGAATTGAGCAAAATGAAAGCCAGGTCGGCAGTCATATATTTCATCCCCTTTGAACAAAGATGTAAGTAAAACTGGAGAGACGTCCACGTTTCATTCCCTCGAGGACAACCAAGAGATCATTCTACAGCATATCTTCCTTATAAGCTTGACTTTTCTATGAACAAGGTGAAGCATGCATCCGTCCATTGCTGTTATTTTCAACGGACCGTTTGAGAATAGTTGGTATGTACCAGTACGTAGTACAGACCTGGATGGAGGATCAGGATTGTTATTCAAATTTAAGCATCAGCACGTCTCCAATTATGCATCACCCGTTTTTAGTTTTGAATCGTGCGAACATGAAACTTGCCAATATTTTTGCGAACAATGTCAAATGTTATAAGAAGGGAGGCTGGGTAGCTAATGCATTGCAGCGAGTCTAAATGTAAGATGCAGAATTCTTGTTCATTTGCTTCTGGTATTATTTTGATAAAAGACAATACTTGACTATTTAGGTTTTGCCCAAATACCGTGGTGAAGTTCAGATGGATGCTGATGATCACAGACATGACAAATACCAGTCGTTTTTTTGATTCCCAGACATCGATATATAAAAAAGCCTATAGGCTCGAAGTTAATGAATGATCTGGATACGCTTCCATAAAAGACATCGAGACCATATGCTTCATATTTGACAACAAACAGCTAGTGTCATCTTTTAAACAGAATAATACTATTTTCCCTTATCTTCAATGTTGACGTGCTGTGAATACACAATAAAATAAGAAACTATTGAATTCTGAAAATGCCGATTCTTCTAAAGTCATCGATTATTGCTTAACCCCAAGATAGACGAGAAAGGATTAAAACACAACACCAGTTTATCTTTCTAAATTCCATTTGAATTTGCTTTTCAATATTTCTATGTAATATCCACACTCAACACCATATATACCCCCTTATCCTATACTACCCAATTTTTGTTCTCTACGTAATGTGTCACGATGAAAACCCTTGCAACGTCTCTTTTTCTGTCTCATATTCAGTACTCAACTTAAGCGACCGGAGATCGATAAATTATGTCTCCATTCTATTTCTACTCAAAGAATAACAAGTCTTGTCAGAAACATTGTACACTGGTAGGTACGTTGCTCGTCTAATTACAACTTTGAACCAAATTATTGGTTCATACTCCATGTAAGACTCCTGAGACAATGAGTACAATGGCCAAGTCTAGGGATAACAATGTTGTCCCAGACAATAGCTCCCTACATGAAGTATCTACCAAATTATTCTAGGACTTCGCATCTAGAAAGATCCTCAAACTGAGGCAGGTGATGACTGATCAGTAGTGGTCGCTCTGGTGGATATGCTCAGTCGTGTACCTGGTCTGAGTGGACAAACAGCACAGGATGAAGATATAAGAAAATGTTCAATAAATTGACATGTTCATTTTGTTACATTTGTATAACATTACAAATTGTAACCTGGGATAACCATATTCGGCATAGGAAGCAGTCGAACTGAGCCACACATATTGCCATAAGTGGACTTCTCGTTTTTTCACAAGTATTCTCTCTTCAGATTCACCTTGACTACCAGTTGTCTCTACTCTCCGCATTCATTCCCTCATCTGTTCGCTTCATGTCTAACTGCTTTCCTTTCGAATCAGCTCTGCCCAGTATATATATAATGCTATGTGCGATTGATCTGAAGGATATGTATTGATATATAATTTCTAATGATGCAACACTATATATGCGCAATAATCATTTGCACATGTTTTAGTTTCATGGGCATTGATTATAGATTGTGATTTTATACTTCATGTCATGTGAAATGATACTTCATGTCTGCACATGGACAGCTCCAATAAACGCGCGGCTGAGATACTACAGCTACATCCGAGAATTCACCGCATTCGGAGGATTGAGTGTGATGTACCGAGGGAAGCTTTCCTGTAGAGTCATATGGTTGTTGTTTAGTCTCCAGACGTCGTCAATTTTTCTCACCTCTTGCATGTCGCTTCAATTTGTATTATTCAGGTTACTTGTAAATTCGACCTGTACCTAATATGCCTTTTGACAGTTTCTATCATACAGGTATGAAACATTATCTGATTCCATATTTAAGTTATATCATGTGTTTCTTTCTGTGTATCGGCATATATGTCTTAGCTGCTTGGATGTATGTATAAATTTCCAAACATATATGGTATTTAATTTTGGTGTTCGTTGTTATATACTAGGCTTCTCGGTACTTGTTTGTTTATCTCTGCTGTAATATTTTTTTGGCTTATCTGAAGTATATCCTTTATGTGCACGTATGTGCTAGTTGATTGCCCCAACCTTCCCTGTCAGCCCGACTTCTCAATATGGCTTGTCTATCACAAAGCAAACTGGGAAAGTATTGTCGAATTTCTCACCAGAAGATATTTTTCATATAATCTCTGAAAACAAAAATGCCAATATCGGAGGAAAATGGTTGCTACTTGCTCTGGTGCAGACAAACATTCACCAGACACCGCGATATGACGAAGAACCAAATGAATATGCAATCATGCGCCGATAAGCAATAAATCCAAGATGATCTTGGTGCGAGCCCGCCTGCTGATGAGGACAATCGGGCTAAGATCCTGTCCGCTGGCAGTCGACCGAGGAAAGTGATAGCTTCAGCAATGTCAACACGCCCGACGAGACTGCTGCACCGTCATCTTGGGACCGCACTGTGGACGAGACTACTGATACTCACTCCGCTGCTGTCGAGAACGAATGGGGGGACGCACGGAGGTTACATCAGGCGTACACCAATGTGCACCTTCAAATTAGCAAAAATAGCCATAAAAATACTATATAGCCTGCTTCCGCTTGAAATGAGGAGAGATAACACGATCCCTCATGAAACGCTGCCATGGAAGAGGATATGGCGTCACCACCCGAGGAACTCCTGAATATGCGGTCAAAATGCGGAAACACTGTTCGAGGACTTATTTGCTCTTGAAAGGCGCGAGAGTGAGTTCTTGCGAGAAGTCGGATTCCGTGCGACAGACGGAAATTTTCGCGAGATTTGGATCAGTTCTCGTCAAAGATGGGATTGGCCGGGCGTGAGATTTGAAAATTGTGTTTGATTTGTGAAATCGCCAGTACATTCTCCAGCGGAAAATGCATGACGCCCATGCGAGTGCGCATGCGCGTGATGTCAAATGTCATCGTTGCACTCGCTGAAGTTCCAGACCAGTCGTTCAACACTGACGGTCGCTCCCCAACAGTGACGTCATCAAATCTTCCTCAACACCTCCCCACCAAACGTTCCACTCCACCCAGTACGAGGATTTACGAGGAATATACACCATTAGCGCACACACAAAAAATATTAATCTGGGCAACGATCTCATGTCATCACCTGAATCATTAATCCAGATCAGTCTATTTGCCTAATATTAATATCGCAACAGTAAACAGCAACCTGAAGAGCTTAGACGGTGAATAGGATATGCATGTGTTTTTCTGTTTAGTTTCATAGTAGAGTTTCTCCAATGAAAGGAGCTTTCCCCATCATCATTCAAGAACTTCACCCTATCCTGCCTAGGGTCTAGCGAATCCACCTAATAAACTTTAATAAACTTAAACTGTACGGAACAAAAACATGAAATATCTTCAAAAAATGATGGACGATGGAGTAGAGTTTAAATGGGGAATGTGCGAAATGCATATTCTGCATAATAACTTTTCTTGGAAGTATTTAATGGCCGCCGAAGGACCCTGCTAATATGGCTGTTATTTTCCAAGATGGCCGCCGAAGGACCCTGCTAATACTGGATTTTGTCAGAAAAAGTGATGAAATTTTACGATTGGAATTATTTTGACCTTCACGTATATACTTTTAGAGAGGGGAAAGCAGATTCTGGTATCTTTGTGTACTTCCAGATATATATTCTAACATTCCTGAATCTGATGATGTCACTATTGAAGCGTTGTGCCATGATGTGACCAATTCGAGTTTGCAGTGTGTTATCATTGACTGGAGTTTTTGCATTAGTGATCCCATTTGATTGAGGTTATGTCTTAGTTACGCATTATTATGTCTATATAATGTCCTTTACTAAAAGATTATTTCCATAATTTGATGCATGAGTAGGCTTATCTTGGAACAATACTTCACCTTAAATTGTGTTTCGGTCTAATCTGTGCCACCTGTTGGCCATTTTGGAATTTCAACAACCTTTACTTATTAGGGTTAATATAAATAAATGGGCTGTTCCTGTCTGTTGGTTGTTAGCAGAATGTTCCGAACTGACAAGGAGTTTATTTGAGATCAATTTGCTCACACTATTCACTGTACACCCGAAGAACGATGTACGGATTTAATTATTCAGTGTGCCTAAAAAGGACACATGTCGGAAACTGGACCCTGAATAATTTCACCTGGGTAATTAATCCCATGGAGTATTGTAACGCTGGATCATGGGAAATGTCATATCCATTGGGCTAACTTTCTGTTTGCCACCAAACATGGCAGGCTTATATACTGCATCAAGGAGAATGTTCAATTGGGCTTGATTTTCCACTATGCCCAATTGAAACCCACATCGAAAACTGGACCCAGGATAATGCCGCCTAAGTATTTTTCCTGAGAATTATATTCCCGCCCTGAAAATTAGTGCAATTACCTACTGAGTCCCAGGGAATGTTCTGTTGGATTTATTTTCTCTTTTTTTCTGAGTCGAGATCTACAGTTTCACATATTAATGCCGCTGTTACAGAGGAAACGGGCATAAACGATCACACGACATTCTAAAATACCTCCTCCAGAAGGGATTGAAAGTAACGTTAATAATAAATACTACAGGTCATTGTACAGGAAATTACATAAATATCTCCAGAGAGAATGGTTTGAACTTGAATGGGACAGTTCTGGACAGGAAACCGGCATGTAAAACACTACCGAATTATCGAATGTCTCATCAAGCTCATATAGGTAATACACTAGTAGTAGGGAAAGGACCAATCTGGTCGCATTGAGGCTCTTTTGTGTGAGGCTGATCACGTCACATCTGATGACGTCATGGATAATGTCACTTCCGGTGCGAGGTCACGTCCGGATCAAAGGTCAAAGAGCACTTCCGGTTACGTGCTATCCGAAGATGATGTGGCTTCCGGTGTCAATTGACAGTAGCATAAAAAAAGGCATTTGGGTGGACGTTTTCGGGTCGAGGTGGGCCATCCTTGGTTTAAATGGGTCGTTTGAGGTGTCATATTGAAGCGCTCGTGGGGTAGCGTCCGACTGAGGTGTCTTGTAATGGAACTGCCATCAATCTGCGCATACGCAGTCGGGTAGTTGTAGAAAGAGGGCATTTGATTGGGCGTTTTGAGGCAGAGATGAACCATCCGTGATCTAAATGAGCCGTGTGAGGTGTCATCTGGAAGGACTCGTGGAGTAGAGTCTGACTGTGGTTGCAGTGAAACTGCCGTCAGTCTAACGCTAGGGAGTAAGTTCCCTAGATTCTGCAGCTAGTCCCATACGCAGACAGTTGAGAGAAAGAAAGATCAACACGTTCACAGATGTATTTTAGTATTCCTCCATCACATCACACCCACACTGGGGGAGCCGCGTTGGGTTTGTTTACATAATAGTATGGCCGAAGATTGACACTCCGAATAGCGGATTCTGATTGGACAGGTCAAGCGGATAAGAGGAACCCTGACAGATGCAACATAAAAATGACGGCTTCTGATTGGACAAGAGCAGTCGATGACGCATCTGATACACACCATACTATTATGTAAACACACCCGACGCTACTGCTGGCCGACTGCACATGCGCGGATTGACAGCACGTCCACTACAGACCACATCCGCCTGACTCTCTCCCACGAGCACTTCAATATGACACTTCACACGATGCATTTGGACAGTAAATGGTCCACCTCGACCCCATAATATCCATTCAAATGTCTTTTTTCTACTACTGTTCGACTGCTCATGCGCAGATTGACGGCGACATCAATCTGACTCTACCCGAAAATGGCTCCAAGATGGCACCCCACACGGCCCTTTTGGATCATGGATGGTCCACCTCGTTCCAAAACCATCTATTCGAATGTCCTTTACTACTGGTAGCAGTTCCACTAAAAACCACCCGTCTGATGTTCCCCCAGGTGCGCTTCAACATGACACCTCACACGAACCAATTGGACCACGAATGGTCCACCTCCAGCCCAAAACGCCCATTCAAACATTCTTTCTCTACTACTGCCCGACTGCACATGCGCAGATTGACGGCAGTTCCAATACAAACCACTCAAGTCGAACGTTATCCCACGAGCGCCTCAATGTGACACCTCACACGGCCCATTTGAACCAAGGATGACCCACTTCAACCCCAAAACGTCGACCGCCTTTTTCTAACCGAATGTGACGTCATCAGAGAACAGCCTCAATGCGACCAGATTGGTCCGTTTCCTAATACTGGTACTCGCTGGACTATTAGGAGTAGAGTGGGTGAGATTCTGTGGAAGCTAAAACCGCCTTACAATTTCCATAGGTCTACGCCGTGATTTGCTGGCCTGGATGAACACGTTTTCATCATTGGTTGCATTCGGTTGCCCTGTTCTGCTCACTGAAAAGGACATTGCACAATCATACACTGGTTTTTTTAGAAGGAACATCTCATCATCCTTAGTCCTGGTTCATCTGACAAAGCCGAACCATGACAGTTTCGAATGCAACATTGGTTATCTTAAGACGTGCAACACTTTGTTCTCTCTACCACGGCTGATGCAAGAACAGCTATGAGCTAATAAAGTTGTAATCATTGGCTAGGTGGAGATGTTACGGTTATGTTCAGCCCCTTCCCCCTCCCCCTCCCCCGGCCTCCATCATTGAGCTCATTGGCCCACGACTACCTTTGAATGAAACTGAGGGCTGTTGCTGGTGCCGTTTAATTTACAGTAGATGAAAGTTGAATTTTTGTGACAGGCGTCCTGGTGGTGTCGGTTTTCTCATACTTTTTTTATCACTTTCGATGACCAAAGCTTGTATTAACAGGGATAATCGAAGCCATCTTGGTTAATTTTCAATGCCAAATGAGTGACCTAATCGGAACATCCTTGCTAAGTTTCATTCTAGTATCATAATTTGAACGTTTGCATCTGAAAATCTCTGTTATGCACTTTAAATGTTTACCATAGTAAGACAAGCGTTCTGAGAACCTCGTCTTGTGGGATGATCCGCTGAAGCTGCTGCAGTATTCAAAGCATATATGTAGAGCAAACTTTCCAAGTACAGGTATACATATCATTGGCAAATTACTATGTCGAAACCCTCAAAATTTGAGCAAAAAAATAGTATTTCATCTCATAAATAGCACAGGCTCATTCGCTCATCATATGAGACATGTTTAACAAGTTTCATAATCATCCAATGAAACCTGACAAATTCAGTTAACTTTTCAGTACATTTTTGTCTAACAAAAAACACTCTATAATTTAGGGCAAATTACTAAGTCCAAAGTCTTTTAATTTGAAGAAAAATCATCTCATAAATAGCACAGGTTCATGCTTTAATCATATGAAACATGTGTATCAAGTAAAACCTGACAACTTCAGCAAACTTTTTATGTACACTTTTGCAAAACACAAAACTTGATCATTTTCCATAATTTGGACAAAAATTAATATTTCATCTCATAAATAGCACAGGTAAATCCTTCAATCATAAGAAACAGGTGTACCAAGTTTCATTATCATCCACTGACAGCTAACAACAGCAGCAAACTTTCTATGTACAGGTATGCATGCCCACTTTTGCAAACAAAAGACCTTATCATTTGCCATAATTTGGACAAAATTTTAATTTCATCTCATAAATAGCACATGTACATTCTCTAATCATAAGAAACATGTGTACCAAGTTTCATAATCATCCAATGATAGCTGACAATTGTAACAAACTTTCTATGTACAGATGTACATGTGCAAATTTGCTAAGCAAAAAACCTTATCATTCGATTTTAACATTGGAGCACTCTAGAATACCTTTTTGTGATTTTTTCTAGTTTTTTTTTAATTTGTTAAACCCATTTCCAGGGAGGTGATACCGACGACGACATCCTTTTTCCTCCTCTCACAATATCTCCCCTTCATTTCATAAGGCGAGGTCAATTTGAATAATCTAACCTCACGTCGGGATGTAGTTTCCATAACGGTGCCACGTTTTGACAATATTGCAGGTGAATTTGAAAAATAAAATGCATAATCCATGTGTGTGTAGGTTAGTTGAGGTCTAGTACGTAAGCGTATAAGTTTCAGTGTCGGAAAGAATTACCGGGAAAACTACCTAGGCGGCATTATCCACGGTTCAGTTTTCGATCTGAGTCTCAATTGGGCATAGTTGAAAAATACGATGCAGTACGTAAGCGTGTCACGTTTGGTGTCAATAATCCTTGACAGTTTGGAACAATTCATTATAATAAATCACAGAGAGAAGAACAACCCAGTAAAACATACAGGTACATATATATAAAAGAAATGAGATTATAACTAGTATGGTGTTGAAAATACGGGTACAAAGTAGCTCATTCTACCGCCTCATATAACATCCATATATCTACGAACTTTCCAACCATCCAATCATTTACCCAACCCACACATATATATGGCAAAGTGACACAGATCCCAATAGATAGTACATTTCCCGGGGTGCAGTAAACATACGTGTCAAGTTCCAACATGGGATGAATTACACATGTGGCATTATCCAGTGTCCAGTTTTCGACTGAGGCCCTAATTGAGCAAACTGAATAATTAAGCCCGCCGAGACAATACCCGGGATACATTAAATAGTGCGTGTCACGGTTGGTGCAAAATACAACCCTTGTCAGTTCAAACAATCTGTTAACACACAGACAGGAATAATCCATATATATATACGTTGTATATTGATCTGTAGTGTGGAAATAGTTGAATTAACGAAATGGCGACCAAGTGGTGTGGATTAAGACATTTCATTGTGAGGGCTATCTCGGAGCTTAGACATCTTCATTCATCAAATTATGGCAAGAATCTTTGAGTAAAGGACATTATATAGACATACCAGTTGACGAGTAACTGAGACATAATCTCAGCAGAAGAGGATCGCTAATGCGAAAACTGTAATCACTGATAACACAATGCAAACTCGAGTTGGTCACACCATGGCGCAACGCTTTTACATTTACATCACCAGTGCAGAAATTATAGAACGTATCGCTGAGAGTACTCGTAGATACCAGAGTCATTTTTCCCCTGGACAGAAACATATAAATGAACACCAAAATGAATCAAATCGCAAAATTTCATCACTTTCTCTGGCTAAATAAGGTGTTACTAGGGTCAAATGGCGGCCATCTTGGAAAATAGCCGCCATCTTGGATTTCAGTTGACTAACAATATTTCATGGAAATGCGTCCTACTTAGAATATCCATGCCAAGTTTCGTGCTTGTTTCGTCATTTAAACACTTGCATTCAGGAATCTATATTATCCGTATTACAAAGTGTTCCATTAGTGACGAAAATGGCAAATCTAACCCGACCTATTTAGACCTCGTTTCCATGGCAACGGCACCACATTTTGACAGTACTGCAGGTAGATTTGAAAAGCAGAGACCATCAGCTTTAAAATGATGTATAATCCATGTGTGTGTAGGGTGGGTGCATTAAGTCGTCTCTGGAGGTGCCCTGACCGCTCGCCTATGACTGATATAGTACCGATAGTCAACTTCGAATTGTGCTGGCTAAATCTGGCTGTCAGCTGATCGCCTGCATGATATGTATAATACCAGGAGTCCATTGTTAAGATCTTGACCCTAGTTTCCCTTGAATACAGGTTTCTATTTTTCATGAAATTACTTGTGAAGGTTATCAATATTATCTCCTTTATATACAGTACGTCTGCATTTTAATGATATGCTCTTTCAAATAGCTTATTAAAGTAGCCAAAAACATATTGATATCCGTTTAGTTAACTTTGTACGGCATCACTGCAAACAGTTGACCGCTTCTCTCTTGCAGGAAACTATCCTATGCATGCTATGATTATTTTTCTTTAAATTTGGTGCTTATGCTGCTGTAGGATGTAGGTCTTTGGATTATGGACGCGAAAATTCTTTAATGGACGACGGCTAAATATTGAATGACAAACTAGATAGTTGTATTTGTATGAATTATTTTTTTTTATTCAGAAGTTGGTTGAAGATCTATATAGTTATCTGTAAAACTCAACGACTGATTGCGGACATCTGAACTGTCAAATGTAACATATATTACCTAGAAAATATGTCTTTGTTCCTAACTCAGATAACTTATTACGATAGCACTTACCTTAGTTTTTTCACACCTGGTTTGATAAATATAGGCATGGTGATGATGAATAGGTGGACATTTTCATTCTATCTTCAGATTTTTGTAATCTGTGCCTACCCAATCAGGGTCACAATTCCAAGGAGGAAATGGCCAATCTGTCCACTGCAGTGGAGCAGCTGGAAGCCAGTACCTACCGACATGCCTTACGCCGAAAGGTTAATATACAAATCATCCAATTATGTAATAATGTTCACATTAACTTAACTACAATATTAGATCAGTTCTGGATACCCGTATTTGACACATAGCAAACATCTCCATTGACAATTGCAATGAAAGCGTGACCGAGGGAAATTCGATAAAAATACTGAGCATTCCATTATATATTTCGACAATCGATAATGATGTCTGGCACGGGTACCGGTACCGCAATACTGTCTATAGGCTGATATCGGTCGGTTGCATTCGATTACTATGAACAATGATGTTTCTGCTTAAATAACCTTAAAATTCTTAATATCTTCAAAATTCCACTCTTTCATCAATAATTATAATGTAGTGAAACTGCGAATACAGCTTCCGAACATTTAACATTATTTAACCATTCGACTGTGCATGATAATGTCTTGCAATGCTGAACGCAGGAATGTTCATATTGCCTCAAACATGATTTACAAACTTCCTTACCAATTTGACTGCGGTGCAGATATCAAGGTCATCACTTCCGTTCAAAAGTTCGATTTCTAAAACTGCAATATATCCAAATTTACTTTTTCAGGTGTCCGATTACCGTCTAGCCTCAAGTGATCTCAATGAAGAGGTAGAATTCCTTATCGAACAGAAAGTTGAAATGGTGGAGAAAATAGAATGTATTGAACACGCATTGGACTCCCTGATTCTAGCCCCTAAACCATCAGACTTACACCAACCCATTCAACTAGCAAACTACGAGTTACCTACCTTGAACAAGTGGTTCTTTCATGATCCAAGAAAGGCGGATACGGCTGAGACGCAAGTGGAAACTGAGCCTAAAGCAAGTATGAGCAGTGCTCACTCTGTACCAGTGCTTCAACAAGGAGACATAGACAAACTTATGGACATAAGTACAAACTTACTGTGCAAAAATTCCAACAAAAGAGGATTAAAAGACTTCAAAAAGTCGTCCTTTCCGAGCCTAACAAAACTATTGAAAAATAAATTGCACAAACAGGACTCCGTTTCTATACCGGAAGTGGATTCCCTGAAGAACGATCCGAGGGGGGACACGCAATCATTGGTCACTTTCCACTGTGAGGAATTGCGGGAAGTGATGCGCGAAAGTACCAGTGATATCGCGGCTTTGCCATCAAGACCCGGGAGTGTACGAGGAAGTGTAACGGAAATACCACCCGTGGAAGACGGTGATGCCACAGGACTGGAGATTTTAGAAGATAACCCAAAAGGTACGAGCCGTGTCATTCTATGTTCCCATCGCCATTCCATGTTAGTTCTTGTGTCCAATATGACAAATTCGTGTTATTATCTTGATGTGCAAACTAATCTATCACATATATGGAAAACTCAACAATGCCAGAAATAATAGCATACAAATTAAGTGTAGGATAAGATGAATGTTTTGACCAAGCTACACTATCGTTGTAGACCAGCAAGAGAGCAAGAAAACAACCCATCATGCAGTAAAACCAAGAAAAAGACTTTCGCTGTAATCTGTATATCTGACTGTATGAATTAGCCGGTTCGAAAGTCGTACTTTTAAATGCATCTTAGAAAATTCGGTCATATTTATTGCTAATTATGCAAGAACAGCAAAGTTTAGGTCAACGGCACGAAAATTTGTCTATGGGCATGTGCTCGTGTGAAATGACCTCAAGTAGGTTTTGATAAGGCTACTGAACAAAATTCAATATTGGTTACCCCACTTCTCCTAAATAGATGGTGTGCTAACTGAGAAACTATTCAACATGGGTGTGGCGTCATTTTCAATCTCAGTAAACTCAGATATAATATCACGGAATATTATATCTGTATTCAGCGCTATAAAATCCCGCGCGAATTTCAAACTACATTTGTTAGCCAAACAGGTGGCTAGCTTGATGAAACAATCTCAAAAACACACCCACAAGGAAAAAAGTATCCAAATATGGCTTCATTTCCAGAGAGTGTGCGTTTTAAACGTGAACTGGCTTATTATGGGATCTCGCAGAATATCGGCGAGCATTTCACACGAATTTATCATAGCGTCACGTCTAGATGGTATTCCCCTGATTCACGAACTTGGTTTACCTAGATTGACGTCATTTTATGTGGGATACGCCTGGTGCCTGAATACGGTCCGTGTCTCGTTATACGAGAATAATATCGATGATGTTTAGACTGTCATGTATATATGATTGATATCACAACCAATCTTGGACGAAGGATATCATAACAGATCCCGGACGAAGGATGATTTATGCTTAGGGTATTGTTGCTGCCCAAATACAAAGGAAACACATACACGATCATACAAACCACAAAAAGCGGGCTTACAAACCAAACAAACTCGTTCCTTGGGATCTGGAGTATAATACAGGTATACGGTATAGGATCGACGGATGGGTGATAACTCACAATAGTGAAATATAATGTTTCATTGATATACAGCTCAAAACCCAGATCATTTTTTATTCATCACATGAAACTTTCTCATTCTATTTTCAGACAACCTCAGTTCTCACTCAACGGCGTCGGGCAAGGAAATATTTTCTGTGGCCTGTTTTCATTGGCAATTCAGCCTTACGTCATCACCTGGAAGGAGGAAACGGTCGTCAAAAAGGAAACGGGCGTTAGCCATTAAACAAATGACAAAGCCAGAAGGGCAATCTCCTAATCAGATTGATCATGTCTGACATGGCGTATTTTTCTTAGTCATCTTTTCTACTCCGTTCTTCAATTGGTATCTTGTTGAACTGAACGCACAATCTGTCGTGTATTCTAGGGGCTACGGCTTATGCATCCTATTTGTTTGATATATCATGGTAACTACGGGAAAAGAATATGATTCGAAAGACAAGGGACAAAGAAGGATATTGGACAGGCAGTAATTAAGTAATTGTCGGGTATAGGTTACCTTTAACTGCATGCCTGGATAAAAATCTTAATTTCCCCCAAAACTTTTGATATTACATCCTGATTTTCTTGTGATATTATTGTGAAGAGAAACTTAGTCTTAGTTTGAGAAAGGTGTTGAAGACATGACAGTAACACATATTACCTGTACACAACAACTGGGTGTTCTTCACGCGTTTTTTCAATATCCCCGTGGTGTTCACATGAACAGCCACAATCAAAGCGTGACTGAGATATGCCAACCTCTAGATAACGACTTTTACAACGAAAATCATTGTACTTTTCAGCGATGCGGATTTGGTACTTGGAACTTCATGATGTCTTGTCGGCATCATTGAAAACTGTTGGCCGAATCTCTCTTGCAGGAAACCAGCCCATGTATATTATGTTATACGAATTAGGTGGGTGCTCGAGCTCTGGAATCTATCGATTCATTCTATCCAACAATTGTATTCCCGTAATGTGACACAATATACAGGCACAACTTACTGTTTTCCAACGGCATGTAGCAAGTAGTGAGTAGGATATATTCTGTCAGTCACTTAGACCTTCCACGACCTTCCACATTAGTTACAATTGGTTTAGTAAGTTCGAATGCCGCTGGTGGCTAATTTAATCTTGCTCTCAAAAGTTACTTCTTATAAACTAAAGAAAGAAATTACTAAAATATTAATCGTGTCATAAGTACAGTGTACAATGGACCAATAAGGTCAGCAGACATACCGATAAGCTTACCTGTTGTTTGAAAACTCAATGCAAATTACTAAACTAATCACTTATTAAATTAGCCTGTCAACGAGAAGAATGGGACGCTGATGTAAATTCCAAATTACAGTTTTCGAAATATCCAGATGTTGACGAAAACAATTCTTATGAAAATACATTACATTGACGTCACAAATAGAAGTTACTGATTTCTTATAAAATAAAAGACAAGCTGAAATATGATAGCGAATGAATATGACATGATGTTAGATGAAAATTAAAAGCTTATTTGGACATTCATCCACAGAGAGCACGACCCTCAACAATCGCTTAACACTATTGCTCTGTTTTAATAATTGCACATATAGCTTATGCATGTAACACTTGTTGGCATTTTGGTTAGCTCTGTATTCAAAAGACGTTGCAGTTTAACTCATTTGTTGGCTGATATGTTGTGTAAAATCCATTCTCAGCAAGTATAATAAATTATGTATAGCTATGAAAAATCCCCAAACGTTAACCTAATCTACCATGAATGTAAATAAGTATATCATCCATATACATTATGACAAGTGATTTTTATTTTGATGTATTTGCGCATTTTGTTGCTCTCATTGTTTCGTTCATCTGCGAGGTTTCTAATAACTTGCGTTGGAACTATTTTGTGTGTCTGTTGTAAATTTCAACGAATCTGAATAAACTTTTAAAGGTTGTTTTCAAACAGGTATACTCTAAAACATTCATTGTCAATTTGAAAGGAGAATTCTTTTACGGATAAAAGAATAACAAAGTGTGGCACCTTTAAGACTAAGTTTAATGGTCACGAGCTTTCGTAGATAGTGGGTATCTGCTTCGTCAGGTGACATTTTTACGGAGTAGCCGAGCCCTTACCTCGACAAAGCAGCCATCATAACAATAGTACTAGCCCAGTATCCATCAAACCCAATGGAAAGATATCCTTATGTGTCTCCCAGGTTAGCCTCCAACAATCAATACAATATTCAAAGTTGGCGTCCTTTTTTTATACTGGGACAAAGCGTCTGCCTGGACAGTGTTACAATCTCTGATAGCATTACATCTTTGTGGCTGCTAGTTGACTGCCACACTTTGTTCACGCCAACAAGCGAGAGAAGGTCGTGAACGTTCATGTGGACATCTTGAATGACATGACCACACGGCTTGAGCGGTATTAGATACAAATAAATATCCAAGAGCAATGATGTAATGAATAGTCATATCAAGTCATCCGATAGAAAGTGATGAAATAGGTGCCGTTAGATAGAAGAAACGGCCCAAACGGGGAAAATGTTAGTAGAATGCATGTTCTTATTTAGAGCACAAGTCTGTGAGACTCGACGCCGAATAAACGCTTCATTCTCCACCATTTTTACCAGTCACAAACTACAATCAGACTTATTTGTACAGAGGGCAAGTGTAATCCATGACTGCTCCAACTGCATAGTCTAAGTGCTAATTCAATTTCACTTGACCAACCAATCCACTCTGAATATTCCGACACTAGTTCTTGATACGCATTCCAGAGGGTAGATGCAGAGGTCTGTACATATGTAAACATACACGCGAATATTCGCAGGGGGAACCAAGCCTGAATTCTGATCATTCTTACATTTTGCAGTGCGCATAATCATATTTACGTTACTTCCACCTCGCTAGTAGACGTAAATGTTTATGTTCAAGGGAGATTATTCAAGCGAGTAGATCGATTATGTAGCGTTTAGTGAATACTGACAAGAAACGAGATTTGTAACAATTTCTTTATTTTTGTAATTCATGCATATACTAGTAGTCGTATTCCTAAGATAACTTATATAGGTGTGCTTTCCTTATTACGATGGAGTTTCTTAATTTCCTCTTCACTACTGATCTTTTTTAATGACCTGGGCCAGGTTACTCAACATTCAAGTTTCAATTTTCATATGAAGCCAGTCCGGAACAAAAAAAAAGCATCTTTTGGATGAATAACTATATATTGATAGATAAATAATTTGACGTACAGCACAATTTGGTTCCGATTGATCTTAAAATGTTTTGAGAGAATGATCTGGAGAGAAGAGGGTTTTTCTCCTCGAAACTGACGATTTGTCCCAAATACAATACATATTGTGTTATTCAAGAACAATAATACCAGTGCCTGCGAATTAGTCCGAGCATACAACAGAATGTATTTTGACATTCGTTGGAGGCAAAATTCTCGTTAAAACGTGCCGCATCCGTTTATGTATTCGCCAACCGAAACACTATTTCTGCAACCAATTATAGAATAGGTGAACCACAAGCAATCGACGTCCGCATCTTCATTGACCAGGTTGATTTCATCTTAATAGACACAAAAACACAGTTACCGATGTACATCGTAATCCCACATCAAGAGTCCGTGAGAGATTTGTTCATTTCAACGGTTAACTTCAGTAGCAGAGACTCACATGGTAGTCTGATGGGATTCCCAGAAATGCATAAAACTCCATACAAAGCTAGACTTTATAGCTGTTTCCACAAGTTGTACAACTAAACTTCCGCCTATTTCGGACCACTTCCATGCAGGCAGTTAAATTATTTGGAGGGGGATTATTGTGCTGCAATTTCAATAAATTCAGATGTCGAATGCATGTACATACTCAAAAACTCAAACACTACCTTACAGACATGTGTATCTACATGGGATTTCTCGTCTCTTTATACCAATAGTCCTACTCAGGACCTCCGTTCATCAATAAATCTGTCACTGATATGTTAATGTCGGAAGCCATTGTTCAGTTCTACTGCACTTAAAGTATCTCATTCTCGGAACGGTTCATTTTTCTTGTAGAATTGCTTGAATTTTTCATCAATATTATCTATGTAAAATTCGGCAATGCGATATATCAACAGCGTATAGGTATCCCAATGGGTGAAAATTGTGCACGACATTTTGCAGACCTATATATGCTCTCGTGTGAATACGCCTATATGCAGAAATTGACAAAAAATAGCCATTCCAAAGACCGTTCCTTCTCATTCACCAAACGCTGTATGGACGATCTCCTAGCACTGGATTATCCGTACATTAGCGGTGCTGTGCAGAATGAATCCCTTGGTCGGCGTCGAGCTTCCCAGGTATTTGTTCTGAATAAGAACTTGCATTCTATAAAATACTCCCTAATGTTTGTCGTTTTTTTTCTGTCTGGCGCTCAGATTTCACCGTTTTTCATCAGATGACTTGATAGGGCTATTACATTATCACTCTGAAATATTTGTGTCTAATTCCGTTGAAGCCGATGCTGGGGGCCGTGTGGTCATGCCATTCAAGATGTTCACATGAAGATCTACAATAAAAGTGAGGCTGGGATACAAATCACCACAAGGATCTCGTTTGGTTCTTGTGGTGTTTTAAGAACATACAGTCAGTATATATGTTTTGGGGTCATATGACGTCGGCATCGTTTTCTAACACCTTTTTAATGTTGCGTTTAATTGCTGACATAAGTGAAAACTGTTGGCCGCTTCTCTCTTGTAAAAAACCACTTGCGCTTTTATTATTTTTACTTCCACACATCAGGAATTGGTGCTAAAGGTCATAAGAAATAGGTATTTCGGTTATTGGCGCCTAAATTCCTTTATGCACTAATACGGGACTGACGATTGGTATTGAACCCATATATCTGACAACAATCGACTGACAATACAGGTCAACCAACACGGCCACTTCGCCTCCGGCTCTTACAAAAACGAAGGTGATAGCATCGGTGTTTGACCGTCTAAGTTCATTAATAGTATCTGTGTTCAAGAAAACTGATCGTAGATATATTAATGTTGGAAGCCATAAAGCATTCTTTAGCTCTACTACATACAAGAGATATCATTCATGGAATATTTCTTTGTTTATAGAGTTGCTTGAATTTCTCATTAAAAATATCTATGTGAAATTTGGCAACACAATATATCAACAGCATATAGGTATTCCAATGGGTACTAATTGTGCACCGCTATTGGCTGACCTATATCTGTTCTCTTATGAATATGACTATATGCAGGCGCTTTCAAAAACCGATCCATTCAAAGCCCGTTCCTTCCCATTCACCAAACGCTATATAGATGATCTTCTCGCTGTGGATAATCGCTATATAAATGACGCAGTGAAGGATATATATCCACCTTCACTGGATTTGAAGGAAACTACAGATAACCCTACAGGCACATCGTATTTAGACCTATATCTCTATAAAAATGAAGCGGACCTTCTCTCTCGTCGACTGTATGACAAAAGAGATGATTACAATTTCGACATCGTAAACTATCCCTTTCTGGACAGTAATATTCCAGTGGGACCTGCATATGGCGTATACATATCACGCCTAGTAGCATTTGCTAGATCATGTGTTAAATGTGACGATTTTAATCAACGTCACAAAACATTGTTGCAGAAACTTATAAAACAGGGCTACACCACCAAGCGCCTCCATTCAAAGTTTTTTTCAAATTTGGCGATACATATCGCATACTGATAGCAAAATACGAGCGTAGCGTGCAAGATCTATTACAAGCGTCTGGTCCGTCATTCATAATCCAGCCGTCGTCCATTAGAGAATATCCGCGTCCATAATCCAAAGACCTATTCCATTATCCATATAACAGTATTAGCACCAAATTCAAAAAGACAATCATAGTATACAAAAACATAGGCTTGTTTCCTGCAAGAGAGAAGCGGTCAACAGTTTTCAATGATGCCGGCAAGACATCATGATGTTCCAAAAATATCAAATCCGTATCGCTGATCAGTATTCTTAATCCATATTATTCGTTGTAAAGTCGTCATCTAAAGAATGATGTATCTCAGTCACGCTTTGATTGTGACTGTTCATATGAGTACCATGAGGTTCTTGAAGTACATGGGTTCATACGGCCCCTAACCCCGGGTTAAGCGGAATTAGACACAAGTTGCGAAACGTAGCGCCATAGATCTTGCACGCTACGTTCGTATTTTGCTATCAGCATGCGATATGTATCGCCAAATTTGAGAAACTTTGAGTGTAGGCGCTTAGTGGAATAGCCCTGTTTTTTAAGTTTCTGCACCAATGTTTTGTGACGTTGATTAAAATCGTCACATTTAACACAGGATCTAGCAAATGCTACTAAGCGGGATATGTATACGCCATATGCAGGTCCCACTGGAATATTACTATCCAGAAAGGGATAGTTTACGATGTCGAAATTGTAATCATCTCTTTTGTCATAAAGTCGACGAGAGAGAATGCCCGCTTCATTTTTTATAGAGATAGAGATCTAAATATGATGTGCCTGTAGGGCTATCTGTAGTTTCCTTCAAATCCAGTGAAGGTGGATATATATCCTTCACTGCGTCATTTATATAGCGATTATCCACAGCAAGAAGATCGTCTATATGGCGTTTGGTGAATGAGAAGGAACGGGCTTTGAATGGATCGGTTTTTGAAAGCGCCTGCATATAGTCATATTCATAAGAGAACAGATACAGGTCAGCCAACAGGGGTGCACAATTGGTACCCATTGGAATACCTATATGCTGCTGATATATTGTGTATATTGTTATATTGTGTATATTGTTTCGTAACTTGCGTCTAATTCCGCTTAACCCGGGGCTAGGGGCCGTATGAACCCATGTACTTCAAGATCCTCATGATACTCATATTAACAGTCACAATCAAAGCGTGACTGAGATACATCATTCTTTAGATGACGACTTTACAACGAATATTATGGATTAAGAATACTGATCAGCGATACGGATTTGATATTTTTGGAACATCAAGATGTCTTGCCGGCATCATTGAAAACTGTTGACCGCTTCTCTCTTGCAGGAAACAAGCCTATGTTTATGTATACTATGATTGTCTTTTTGAATTTGGTGCTAATACTGTTATATGGAATAGGTCTTTGGATTATGGACGCGGATATTCTCTAATGGACGACGGCTGAATTATGAATGACGGACCAGACGCTTGTAATTATCACGTCTTTCAAGGTTTCTACATAAACAGCTTTAAGAAATAGAAAAAGTGTGGAGGATACGCAAAAACACAAGACGTCCTAGACTTACATATGATTTGTGGATGTCTGTGTATACCGCACAGGCAGAATATCAGCCTGTGGTGTCATATGACGAGTGCTTACCAAATATGCGAAAAAATCCAAACATGAAACTAGCAATATGGCATTTATACATAGAGCATCTCGGCACCTCTTCGCACTTCCCATATATGCGTTGTAATTTTTACCTGTATATGGCGAGATTCTGCTGGTGGACGTTCCGTCCCCGAGGCCCGCCCCCTGTACAGACCTTTTTGTCTTTGATATATGTTGGCATTGTGGGAAGTTGATGCTGGGTCGACATCGGGCCTTACAGACTAGTCATTTGTGTTAAATGCCGTCATTTTCATCTGACGACGATGCAGCTCACCAATCCCCAAGTGTACGACACAGCTCACCAATTACCAATATACGAGTTATGGTCAATATACGCTTATGCCGGTGTTAGGGGTCATGAGGTCATGTCATCCAAGTTTGCCACATGAACAGGTACCGGAGATACAACACATAACACGAATCGTTAGATTCATGTTATGTGCTTTAGAATAGGTTAACCAGAAGACTATACTGTGAAGTCATGTGGCTCTGTCAGTATGTCGGCACCTCTTCCCACTTCCCTTATATGCGTTGTAATGTACTTGTTATCAAAAAAGGCGATGAGTTATAAACATGGAGAAATGGTGATCAAGTTGTATATTTCATTTTGCTATACACTTTTCCCAGAAAATGTTTGCGGAGGCAATCGTTGATTTTTCAAGTTGCAAATTAGACGACTTATTAATATATATATTGGGGTTACGCTTTCTTACTATACATAATTGTTAAATGTGGTTGACCGCTGCACGTATATGTCGAATCTCTTCTCGTGCATCACAGCAATGTCTTTCATTTGTGCGGAAGTCGACCACTGGCAGGCGTTACATCTGATGTCAAATAGACAATCGTAGTCCATAATAAATTGCCATGTCCATAATCCCCATGGATAGTTTCCTCTGTAGGCACCCACGTTTAATCCCAATAGAGAGAACACCAATTACAGATCAGTTAGTATGCATTGAATCGACTGATGGTGATGGTCAAGGATATCAGAAGAACATGCAGCAGGAGGCTTCTGTCTTCAAACCTCCCTTGATTACCGTATCTTTTTCTCCTTTGAACCTCTCTCACTGAACGATTGGCCATGGTGCGTCACCAATAGTACAGTATTCGTGATATATTAGCTACCATGGTAGCTACCACGAACAATGGTCACTCTACAAAATCAGACACTTCATGGACAGAACACCAGGAATCAATGGTCCACATTCACCAGAGCCCCACTGTTCCATTCAAAACCAGCTTGTCAACATGCCATAACGTAAAGTCAGGAGACAAGCTGCAATTGATATGATGATCTGAAATGAAATTAACATATTCGGTTTATAGGAACATAGACAATCACCTTGTTCTTGATTGTCCACATGGTACTACCGACACAGTCCTTTAATAATACACCAAACTTAGTTACTCACTTCGCCAAAAGGCGTTTTCACAAATGAAGGGCCATTAGCGAATTGCTTGAGTATACTTCGTGAATACGTCTGTCATGACGAGGGTCATCTTCACAAGTCCAGGCAAAAGCTGAAACCTCTCAGGGTTTACGTGAACATTTTTGGTGATTCGAATGAGTTCTTGAGTCGTACAATCCCCTACAACTCGTAATTTTTCTTGAAACGCTTGAAAATAATCTATTCACAATATCAGATCAATTATTTTTAGAAATCCTTCTTGTGCATATACGGGGTCAAATTGTCTCACACTCGTCATATAAGAAGAAAGAAAAAAGAAAACTAGAAGAAAAACTAGAAAAATCAATTGAAGCTCTGCAGAATGTTGAAATACCTGATATGGAACTGCTCAATCATAAGAAAATAGAATTGAAGATACTAAGAAAAGAAAAGATGAAGGGGCATTTAATAAGATCAAAAGCTCGCTGGGCTGAAGATGGGGAAAAAACCAACGAAATATATCTGTAGCCTAGAGTCAAAACACTTCACAAACAAATCAATTCCGAAAATAAAGAAAGAAGACGGAGAACTCATTACAGACCAATGCGAAATTTTGAAAGAGGCTGAAATATTTTACAGTAAACTATATACCAAGAAGGACGTAGATGAAACTAATCACAAAGAAGAAATGAAAAAAATTCGAATTTGAAAGGCTAAAAGAGACAGAACAGCTTAAACTTGAGGGTAAAATAACGGAAGCGGAAGTTCTAAATTGCTGGAAAGGAATGAAAATAACAGAAGTCGGGGGTCAGACGGTTTTACTGCAGAATTTGTCTAATTCTTATATAAAGATATTAGCAGCTTTATTACAAGATCCATAAACGAAGCTTATCGAAAAGGGGAACTATCTGTGACACAAAAGGAAGGTATAATAATAATATGTCTCGAAACAACATTTACAAAACTGGAGACCGATAACTCTGTTGAATATTACCTATAAAATACGTGTATAGTGTGGACTGAGGATAGTTCTGGAAATTTTAATATCAGAGAGTCGTTTATTTTTTATGAGCGGAAGGTACATTGGTGAAAATACTAGGTTAATATATGACATAATGAAATATACAGAAACTAAAAATTTACCCGGCCCTCTCCTTCGCGTCAACTTTGAAAAAGCGTTCGACTCCGTATCATGGTCCTTCATCAATCAAGTATTAGACACTTCAATTTTGGAGAATCAATTAAAAGATGGATATCCGTATTTTACAATAAAGCTAAGACAGCTGTAACGCAGAGTGGTTTCCTCTCTAACTTTTTTGAGCTCTCTAGAGGATGTAGACAGGGAGATCCTTCATCACCATACATATTTCTCTTATGTGCTGAAATAATGTCTATAATGATTAAGGGAAATGAAAATATAAAGAGAATAAAAATAGGAGATATAGAATTCAAGCTCTCACAATATGCTAGGATGTAAAAAGTTTGGTAGAGAGACAAGAGACGTTTAACCACAGATACAAATTAAATTGGGACCAGTCTAACTTAAATCATTTTGGAATAATTTTCTCCTGTAATCTGGACTTGATGACTGCTACAAACTATGATAAAAAAAACTAAATAGCAAACAACAGGAGCTCGAACAATGAGAAAAAAAAGAGAAAGTTAACACCGTTAGGAAGAATCACCGTATTAAAAACACTAATAATATCACTGGATCATTTATTTATCGTCTTAACAGACCCCTCAGACGAGTATATAAAGAAACTGAATACGATGTGTTACTCTTTTATCTGGCAATCGAAACAAGATAGGGTAAAAAGAGAAATTTTACGGGATCAGCTTGAAGATGATAAACATACAGTATTTTATAGCAGCTCTCATATCAACTTGGATTCGAAGACTGTTATTACAGCAAACATAATACAAACAACTATTTGAAACCTCGACGGCCACTATTTCAGATCCGATAAAAAAGGAAATGAATTTCTAATATCACTTGGGAGACAATGTACAAATACTTTCTGGGTGATGTTTTACGTGCATGGGGAGCTGTTAACGCAAAAGCTCAACCTGTCACTACTGAAGACTTATATACAACAAACAAATAAATAAATAACCAAACTATTTTCTATAAGAATTGGTATGACAGCAATGTATAATTTATTTGGGATTTGATTGACGATGAAGGTGAATTCTTAGACTATAAATCCTTCATCAATATACAACACAAAATCCAATTATTTAGAGTATTGGGGTGTTTGTAAAGCAATAAAGTCGTACATCAGCGGCGGAAATAGTCCCTGGCTTACAGGAACTGACGTAGTGGACGTACCCTGTATTGCTGCTCAAAGAGGAACTCTTTATCTTTGATCGTTTCACGACATCGGTGAATCCCATACCATCTTCTGTGTGGGCAAAGCATTAACCATGTTCTTTGAAAATAGTCCGCCACTGCAGATTGTTCTCTCTCAGAGCAGGCCACGCCAGTTAAATACGAATACAGATAGCGATGTATTCAGTGCCTGCATTACACTCTCGATCCAGACTGTCACCAACTTCCTGAACTCTTCCCGAAGTCCAGTGCGAACCAACACGTAACAGAGTCAACTTATGAAGGAGTGGAACTTTGGTACTAGCTTGGGGAACACATCCTCTCTTCGAGGTTTCACCACCCTATCGATGAACGGTTATCACGTTGATCTACCCCCTGACTGAATTTTTATCAGCATGTCATCGGGGATGTGAGGATATTTGCTCTGCTGTGGATCTACCAACACAGCATCAGTCTGAGCATTCTCACTAACCACAACACATCTCATGGATCACTACAGCTTGTCCACTTGCGTCGTTAGTAAAATCCAGAATTTGCGTCGATGGTATCCCGGACACACACCGAGAACGTCCATGCCTATTATACCGGGAGAGTGCTTTTGTTGGGTTGGATCCTTGACAACATGGACATCTAATTTTGTGTTTTCACTTCTGTGTCCAATTGCAGATAATCCAAATACCTTATTTCTGATCCGACCGATAGCTTTTAAGAGTTCCTCAGATCCAAGATGATTGTTCGAGTCTGTGATCAAGATTACCCTTGAATCAGTGTCAATAAGGCAGGGCAGATTTACACCTACCATAGTCTCTTTAATAGTGGGCAGTATTTGATGGCCAACAGGTTGATGCAAAACATTTTACTGCACCTCTCATTTAACTACACTGAATTACAAGATGTCTTGCCGGCATCATTGAAAACTGTTGACCGCTTCTCTCTTGCAGGAAACAAGCCTATGTTTATGTATACTATGATTGTCTTTTTGAATTTAGTGCTAATACTGTTATATGGAATATGGAATAGGTCTTTGGATTATGGACGCGGATATTCTCTAATGGACGACGGCTGAATTATGAATGACGGACCAGACGCTTGTAATGCCCCAATTTCTAACAGATTACCCTCTCCCCCATCTGAAGTCATTTTTTGGTGTTTCATGTTGGGATCGATAAATAACAAAGACTGGAGGCATCAGTGTCTGCTGTTGAGTTACGTTAACAGGGACAACTTGTCATCAACCGGATCAGAGTCTATTGATGCACTGACTTCACAAGGTTCACAATCTGTTCACCCTTTTACATTTGGAACTTGCACACAATCATCTTCCTGTCTCGTGGCATCCTTGCTTAGATCCAGGAATGTCAAATTAGACCCGTCTTGCAGAATATGCCGAAGTTTTCGTCTTCAGTCTCGATCCACGTTGCCCGCTAAATGGTCCGACAAACATTTATCCTCACGATGAAGATCTAACAACACCAGAGAGAATCTGCGAAGTTAGATTTACGACTTTATAATACTCTCAGCAACATTATCTGAAATATTGACTCAGTATCTTCACGCACTGGCTGAAGCCCGTACCCAATTTTCACCGTGGGTAGCTCCGCCAAGTGTGATATAACAAGTCCACGTGCTTCTAGTTGGTAAACACTATAACCAAGGTATTGCTTAAAGTCATCAACCCAGAATCACCCTTAAAACAACCTACAAATAGTTTAACCTTTGTACTTTTCAGTAGGTATTTGAAACGATATCTACGATCAGTCTGGTTTCATCTTTACGTTCTTTTGGATCATTTTCCTCAACTAACTGTTGTTGTAACAAATTAACAGATTCCTGCAAGGTGACCTGATTTCCAGTTCATTATCTATGGCCAATATCACAAACTATTTACATCATAAAAATGTGTACTAGTAAATATGGAATGAACAACATCAATGGCTATTTTGCAATCATACAATAACAACGAACAGTGACAGACTTGTAACCGAGTTACCTATAACTATGATGTTTTGATGTTAACTTGATGAATTTACAATGATAAATCAGATTTATATCATAATTAAATAATTCATTAATGCAGAATGTCTTTATACTTTAATGAATTTGTCCTAAGTCCACCTTCCGTCAGTCCCCTACCTGTTCACTATTCCTCCTGTATTTTCAGATTTGTGTGTTCTAGTATTATCTCACGCAATTGCAGACACTTCACCATCAACCTTTTCCTGGAAAGTAGTTCGATGAGCATTCACCATCTTGTCGGCGATGTCATGTGTGACCCGTGTTCACCGCTAGTCGTTTCTACGGAATCACAACATGGCACCAAGAGTTCAGCGGTTCAAGATTGAATTGATTCGACCCGGGCGAGACATCAGGTATACGGCATAACCTGGTTCTTTCCCATCTGTGCATAACAAGAAGACATCACAACTCAACTGGGGATAGTCCGTATCTCATCATATGATCCTATGAAACTGGAAATGACTTAACTTCTAAACAAGACGATGATACTTTCTATAGTTCGTTTGACAAAATCATGAACTCCGTTCAATATCGTTCGATGTTCAAATATACTTAGAAAACTTTAGAAAACAATTCTATTTCTTTCATCTTCAGTGCGTTTGGCAGACGTTTTCTCCCTTCACCCCGGCAACATTTCCATTGACATAATGATACACAGTAGTAGAATGCTAATTAGTGCAGAGTCGGTTAGCGATCTAAGGGAGGCCACTCTAGTTGACATATAGCCCACACTAAAGCAAGAATTTGTTGTGAGGTTTTCAGCTTCGAAATTTGTCTCCCTCTCGCTTGAACTTATTTACGGAGCTGGCATTGAGCAGATGTCTAGTCGCTATCCTCGAGTTATAACTTGGCACAACAACATCAAGCAAATGTTGGCGAGTGAGCACAGAATTTTTGGGGCATTTATGTGGAGAATGTTATCTTGTTACAAAAACTTTACACCTCAAACCAAGTCAATTCTTGGTTTGTTAAAATCAACAAACTTCATAATATATTGTATGAATATATCATTTTCGCTTAAGGTGACATACTTTTATTAATGGCTCATCAATTTCCTACAACAAGGGCTAGTTAGCGATATCTCAATTTCTTTGTTTCTTTGTAAATTGGTTAATTAACTTGACTGGGCGTCGATTGACTCATTTTGTCTTGAACTTGACAGCAGGGCTTCATGAAGCTTGCCAACCAGTAGATTATATAAAAGCTAGTGACATTTTACGATATTTTTGCTGATCAGCCTGATAAATCTCCACTGAACAGCTCAAATACTAATCCACGCGCACCGCTTATATAACTCTATCAATATTTCATTTGACTGTGTTCGGGCAGTTGTTGAATATTATGGGTAAGACGTCTTTGTATATCCTACTAATATTTCTTTGAGCACTGGGATTTCCTGAATTTGAACTTCTTTATTAAACACAACGTTTCGATAAGTCTGCCCTTCGCATTCTGTATAGTGCAAGTGTATAAATGGACAATCAAACATGAGATATATTTATGTACAGTGTATGATGAAGCCAATATAATATAACAAAAATCTATGGTCTGGAAAAAGTGGAATGTAGACCCTACTGGAGAGTGAGAAAACAAGAAAGGGTTATGGGGAATAGAGCAAACAAACAATGGCTGTGACGGGTGGTTACAATGTAAGGGCTGGCTCAAATAATCTGATGTTCAATGGTAGTACATGTGGCATGCTGGTTATGAAGAGTAGATATAATAGTATTAATATAATAAATAAAGTAAGGAACAGTTCATAGGGCATCTGCATGGCCTCCACATCTAATGGTAGAGTATATTGGACACACATGTATGGGTACAATGATAGTAAGTTAAGGTATATTATAGTCTTTCCATGGATTGGAGATTATCAGCCCCTGGTCTCTGTTCATCTTTGGCGTGTGTCTTGCTATTTCGATGGACTCACTGATGAGGCGTGGTTTCTTCTCCCCGATATGTCCGGATGATCTGTCAACCAGAACATCTAAGAATGGGATTGTCTTGTCATTTTCCACTTCGATGGTGAACCTTAAATCAGCGTACACCCTCGCATGCAGTTCACCATCGAATTGGAAAATGACAAGACACTTCCATTCTTACATGTTCTGGTTGACAGATAATCCGGCCACCTAAGCACAACGGTATACCCAAAACCCACCCATACAGACCAGTACATCCACTGCAAATCTAATCACCCACCCAAAATCAAATCCGGCATCGTAGCTACACTAGCCAGGAGAGCAAAAACCATATGTGATGCAGACGGCCTCAACGATGAGATCTCCCACCTGAAGAATGTCTTCTGAATTCAATCACTTCCCGACACCCCACATCAACAATGCCATCGACAAAGCACCAAACCCCAACACCAGCACCACCACCAAAACAGCAGACAGTCCAGTCACTATCACCCTTCTGTACATCGGTCAAGTCAACCACCAAATTCAACGACCCAGGGCTGATCCAGAAACAGGCCGCACTAGACGTCCGGTTCAAATGCGCCCTTCCCTTGAAATCTTACATCAAATGCAATGGTAGAATAGCAGACAAAACACCCGATATCAAATGTGCTATTTATAAAGTGCAGTGTGATTGTGGCGAATCTTAAGTAGGCGAAACGTCTAGGCCATTGTCAATCCACATGAAAGAACACGAATCTGCAGTTAGAAACGCCAATAAACAAAGATCTGCTGTAGCCGAACATATTGTGAACAATCCAAGCCACACCCTCTCATGGGATCAAACAATGAAAGATCCTCGCTACGAATCTCGGAGAGAAGAAACCACGCCTCATCAGGGAGTCCATCGAAATAGCAAGAAACAGGCTTAAGATGAACAGAAACCAGCGGCTGATATGGACTAGCGGCGATTTGCGAAAAACGCCTTATATTTGGAGTAAAATGCACCCCCCCCCCCTCCCCCCGTACACACGGTCACATCTTATGTCATTTGAAAGCTTATTCTATGTACTTTTTTGTTAGACCGGATGTAGTCTTGAAGCAATCCATTCAAACGAACCAGTAACGAATCTTATCGTCACGAAAAAAAAGGGGGTGGGTTTGCTTCAGTGTTAATAACTTTATTCATTTTACACCAATGCACAATAGTTATGTAGCAATGTTCTCTTCACTAAACAGGGAATCGATTGATAACAGTTATGTTAAGCTTTTTTGAATCATGACATCAATATCATACAAGAAAATGCCCATAAACATCCCCACTCTCCAGGTATGTTATGACCCTACAACAGCCTGAGTAGGCCTATACGACATCACCTTATGTACTCCTGTATCTCAAAGCACTTGTTTCGGATATTTTGGGGAGTATTTTGGGGAGTCTTCTGTATATCCCAAGCATAACTCTCAACAACGGTCAAGCCTAATCATCAATACAATTAATATTAATGATATATAGTCTCCAATATTATATAATCTCGCTTGTTCTGTGCTTCGCAAATAAGTGCTGCTATACAGTATTATTAGGGTTTGTTAATGGTGTCAGGGCAGAATTATCGCTTCTAGTGATGTTTCTGCTGTAGCGCTGTTTAATAGCGTTGTTTCTTCTAATGTCGTCCGTAGTTTCCATGATCCATAAGATCCAAGTTCTGTACAGAATTATTACTATTTTTCATCAAAGCTGTCAGGACAGATCAGGCTATATCAATCTCAAGTCCAGATTTATCTACTTTGACCCATTTGATGTGTATGCTGTTTCTTTCAATCTCTTCAATGAACTTGTACAAGAGGGCTATATGATCAAGCGCCTCCACTCAAACTATCTCAAATTTGATGCTACATATCGCATGCTGATAGAAAATACTCATGTAGCGTGCAAGATCTCTGGCGGTACGTTCCGTAACTTGTGTTTAATTTCGCTTAAGCCGGGGCTAGAGACCGCGTATGAACCTATGTATTTTAAGATCCTCATAGTTTTCATATGAACATTAACAATTAAAGCGTGACTGAGATACATCATAATCTAGATAACGACTTTACAACGTATATTATATGGATTAATAATACTGATCAGCGATACTTCTGGAGTTACAACTCAACTTATAATTAGCACAGTTTAGCCTTTGGCTTTGTTTTATAATTAAGACAAATAATTCCACCCCTGCGGGGCAATGCTTAGCCTGGTAACCGCGACTTTATATGCTCGTTTGAATGTAATATTTACTTGTAGAAGAACACCCAAAATGTGAAAACGTTTCAAGTATAATACAGTATCGAAAACTCCATCATGCTATCTTTGTATAGTTATTTATTTATATAGTTTTACCACATACAAAGGCAGCTCTGCTGTATATATTCACTAGTGAAGATTTATTCTATACGTCAAACCGGATGACACTTCACAATGTCATTCAAAAGTTAATATTTATTTGTTATTAATTGTTGTTAGTATTGCCGTGATATTGGCCTGAGGGTATAGTCGCTTAATTGGCCCGAATGTAAACGAATCATAACATTTGTGTAACACAAGTGTGTTCCCTGATTGATAATGGTCTATTAAGGATAGCTATCCCGTTAGAGGCAGTTTTTGCACCCCCGTGACAGTTTGTCTTCTGTATTAATAAATATACAAGATAACCATAATAAACTATATATTTTATGAACGCGTACTTCGTAGGGATTTCAACATTCCAACATAACGACATTCCGACATTCTGCTCTGGATAACCGACACTGCTACGGTGTAGAAAATATTCCAATTTTAAAAAATTCAACTGAAAACAATAGCGTCCATTTTTCAATTGAAATTTCATGAAAACTGTTTATCTTCTTTTCAACTCTGATGGTATACCTTGATAGGAGACAACTCGAACTAGTAACCGTTATCTCATTTTTTCAAATTTTTGCCTGGTTTTGTTTTTACAGCTATTTTATTAAAATAAATTTTTAAAAACGTACTATTTTACGGTCATCTGTCTGAATGAATAAAAAATTAAGTCGAACTTACAAAAAGTGAGATAAGGTTTACTAGATCAACTTATAAGTAACAAGCATGCCAAATTTCAAAAGCGTAGCATAGATACTTTTCGAGAAATCAACGTTAAAATCTCGGTTTTTGTAATCAAATGAAAGGCTAGAAATCGGGCAAAATGTACCCAGCTATACATCTGATGAATTAATCCTAATTTTTTTCTTGAATTCTATTGTCAAATACATTTTTAATCTGTCTTATGGGACCTACTCGAATTTCTGTTTAGTTTGGATAACTATTACGCTTAAGTTTATTCATCAGTGCGGTTTAAAATCCAATTCAAAGTTTTAAAACTTGCTAAAAATCGTTCAGCTGAAACCGTGCGTAAAATAACGATTTAGCACGCCTATGAAAACATTATTTCTATTCCATTGCACTACTCAAATTGATTATCAACAAAGATTACAATGAAAGGTTGAAAACATATTTAAACTTTGACAACCTTTCTCCCCTTTTTTGAAAAACACTCGTCCACTGATGTTGTGACGATGCTCCCGTCTCGGTTGGCATCGTGCCAATGTCAGTGGACGAGTTTATGTGATCTCTCAAATGGGGAGTGATTTTGTCAGCTGAGTCAGCTGTTGGGGAATTACGTGGATATATGCCTATTGGTGTCGCTTTGTTAATCAATTTCCCGATGGAAACAACAGTTAAACTTGAGAAGGAAATGTCATCTTTTATTCGATTGTTACTTGTATGGAATCAGACGTCCCTTTCCTCATCCGACTTGTGAAATTGAATGTCCTAATGAACACCCTGCACTTCACACATGTACATTGCACGTGGTAAATCGTGTAATTATTGCACTGGTTAGCTCGATGTTATTGACACAAGAGTTATAGGATGTCAGATTATTACTATTAGAACAAATTTTGTGGCGATGTCAGTAACAGTCCATCATAGATCTTGTGACATAGAATAATATTATGACGACACAGGACGATTTCTTGGATTAAACTGTACATGCCGACACTTGGAAAATTGCTTCTTTTCTGAAATATCACTGTTCTATTTATCTCTCGATTTCCCTTCACCTAATGAATATTTAATACAAAATATGAATGGATGTCTTCGTTTTGCGTCTGATTTGTATCGCAACCATCGTGTTACTCGAGGGCAAAGTGACAGTCCAGCATAGGCATAGGCCTAACATATTGTCAGCTCGAGCTAACGGGAATCTCGTAGTCGAGGCCATGGCCCTGAACTACTACACCGTGGAGGGGATCCTGAAAAGTAAGAGAAGGTGAAGGAATACGGTCCACCTCGTGAAATGGCAACGCTGGCCCAGGCCATTTCGGTCAATTCCTGGGTCCCGGCCAATCAGGTGAAGCGGCATATAAACCAGGAACCACAGCGTGCACTCTACGCTCGACCATAAAGACAGTGCTAATGACAAAGTACGATTTCTCCTGAACACAGCGTCTCTCAAAGCGAATAAACCACAAGTGGGCTTGATGCTGACATTGCTAATCCACTTGGGCATCTTATATGGGGGCGTGGTTTACGATGTGGCATACCTCATCTCTCTAATAAACCAATCCAGTTCATCGAAACCACCAGTGAGTGCGGGTCAAACGAGTCTACAGTCCACCTCCACGCTAGCGCCCATTAAACCCGTCATCAGAACAAGCCCAGTGACCTCCACACCACCACCTAGGACAAGGGTACTGACCTGGTCGACATCTAGCCCCACACCGTTGGTTACAATGACCACTACACCTGAACACCAGCCCTCTAGCTTAGGGCAGCATGGTTTACCATACCATGTTTGTCGGGCACAGGAGGTAGATTAAAGTGCCAAACAAATTATTCTCTCTGACGATCCATTGTTATCACCAGTGTCTGTAGAGCCTAATTTTCAAAATTCGAAATTCAATTTTTTTGTAGTTTTGGTTAGGTTTTTGTTAGGGTTGGGATTTTGCTAGGGTATGCTTGTTTGGGTCATCGTCGGCGTGTGACCAATAAGGCTAGGTGCGACGTTTAACATCAAACAACCAACCAACCTGAACACCAACCGTATACAACCATCCACCGCGAAGGTACTAACGCGCGGACAACGGCACCAAGGTTCGACGCACACGCCAGTGCTCCAACTTCACCGACCCCGTCTAATTCGTGCCAAATTTGTCATAACCAACTAGCACGTCAGCGGATACCCATCAAACCATGGACCCCAGATGGCAGCATTAGTTCACCTGTCTCATTGCGGGGTCGACGGACGGTCGTCGTTTTCATCCGACGACGATAAAGCTCACCACTCCCCAGTTTCCGAGTTGTCACAGCGAAACAACTGACCAATTACCAATATACGAGTTGTCAGAGCATTTCAATCATAGCTCTCTAGATTTGTATCTGATACCGCTTATGCCAGTGCTAGGAGCCGTGTGGTCATATCATCCAAGTTGCCACATGAACAGGTACAATAAAAGCGCACCTGAGATACAACACATATCACGAATCGTTAGATTCTTGGTATGTGCTTTAGAATAGGTTAACTGGAAGACTATACTGTGAAGCCATGTGGTTCTGCCAGTATGTCGGCACCTCTTCCCACTTCCCTTATATGTGTTGTAATTTTTACCTGTATATGGCGAGATTCTGCTGGTGGACGGTTTGTCCCCGAGGCACGCCCCTTGTTCAGACCTTTTGGTCTTTGATATATGTTGGCATTTGTGGGAAGTTGATGCTGGGTCGACATCGGGCCTTACAGACTAGTCTTTTGTGTACGAGTTGTCACAGCGAAACAACTCACCAATTACCAATATACGAGTTGTCAGAGCATTTCCATCATAGCTCTCTAGATTTGTATCTAATACCGCTTATGCCGGTGCTAGGGGCATCATCCAAGTTGCCACATGAGCAGGTACAATAAAAGCGTACCTGAAATACAACACATATCATGAATCGTTAGATTCTTGGTATGTGCTTTAGAATAGGTTAACCGGAAGACTATATTGTGAAGCCATGTGGCTCTGCCAGTATGTCGGCACCTCTTCCCACTTCCATTATATGTGTTGTAATCAGACAAGACGCAATTCATCCAGAAACTAGATCAATACGCCGACAGCATGATTACCCACCCACTGCCCGGGTACATATTTCATGTAAGAGTGCACGAGATGAAAATCTTTTTCATATATGGCGTCCACGTCATTTGTAAAAGTTACATACAATGGTGGTTGGAGGGACTTCATAAGTCTTCAAACCATTAAGCATTAGTTAAGAGAACTTGGAATATTATATCCAACTCGTACGTCCTCCAAAACTTCAGTTTGATTACGTCACTATGACCATGTACATACAGCAGGAGGATTTATGTCACCGACAGATTGAACCCGCACAATGAAAAAACAAAGGCAGACCTTCTCTGAAACTTCAGTTTGATGACGGCACAATGGCCCCTTATGATGAACGAACAGGAGAAGGGTTTCTGTTACCGGCACAATGAACCGACAGAATGGAAATGCAGGCCTATGGTCTTCAAGGTGTTTCTCCGGTCACTTTATAATATTTCATCAAACTCATAGCTTTTGTCAAACTTCACTTTGGTGACGGCACTATGGCCAGATAATATACATGTACATACAACAGGATGACTTCTATCACCGGCAGATTGAACCGGCACAATGCAAATAGACATACATGTATCTTCGCGAAACTTCAGTTTGGCAATGGTCAAACATGACCAAAAAGCAGGAGCAGGGTTTCTGTCACCGGCAGATTGAACCGGCACAATGGAAATAGCGGCCTAGGGCCTTCAAAGTGTTGATTATGTCAATTTAAAAATATTTCATCAAACCTACCTCCTCTCAAACTTCACTTTGGTGACGGTACAATGATGTTTTAGCAGCAGAATGAGCATTTTTCATTATATTATGACTATGTACAAATAGGAGGATTTCTGTGACCGGCACATTGAAGCAGCACAATGGTAATATAGTGCCATAGTACCCTCTCCCTAACACACTCTGCTCCTCCAGATTATAAACATGACAGTTCAAATCTCAAGTGATAAAGTGGGATTAGCGATTGAGGTACATGTGCTTGAGCATCAAAGCGGACATCAAAGATGTATATTTAACTGTAAACTGGGGTTACGACATAGAGTTAGATATACTCTTCTACTATCATGTTAAAGTATATTTCAGCTATCAAAATTATATACCAATGAGACTTTCCTTTCCAAAATTTTGAGTAGTGTCAAAGCCGGGTTAGGGAGGAACGTATGTGTAGACCAGTGTCCAGTGTCAAAGCGGGATGAGAGAGGACAGTATGTCTAATCAAGTGTCAAAGCGGGGTTAGGGAGGAATGTTCGTGTAGTTCAATTTCAAAGCGGGATTAGAGAGGAACGTATGTGTAGTGCAGTGTCCAGACGGGGTTAGGGAGGAATTACAACACATATAAGGGACGTGGGAAGAGGTGCCGACATACTGACTGCGTCACATGACTTCACAGAATAGTCTTCTGGTTAACCTATTCTAAAGCACATACCAAGAATCTAACGATTCTTGATATGTGTTGTATCTCAGGTACGCTTTTATTTTACCTGTTCATGTGGCAACTTGGATGATATGACCACACGGCCCCTAGCACCGGCATAAGCGGTATTAGATACAAATCTAGAGAGCTATGATGGAAATGCTTTGACAACTCGTATACTGGTAATTGGTGAGCTGTTTCGCTGTGACAACTCGTACATTGGAGATTGGTGATCTGTATCGTTGTCAGATGTAAATGACGGCATTTAACATAAAATACTAGTCTGTAATGCCCGATGTCGACCCAGCATCTAGTCCAATGTCAAAGCGGGGTTAGGGAGTCATGTATAGTCAGTCCAGTGGCAAAGTGGGGTTAAGGAAGAACGCACGAGGTGCATGTGCTTGAACATCAAATATGTACACTCAACTGTCAAACTGAGGTGACGACTTAGGGTTAGGTATGCTTCTCTACTATCAAGATGAAGTACATTTCAGCTATCAAAATTATATACTAATGTGATTTTCCTTTCCAAAATGTTAAGTAGCTAAGTTTCATGGGTGGTTAGGGAGGGGTGTTCGTGTAGTCCACTGTCAAAGCAGAGTTAGGCGGGAATGTTTTTGTAGTCCAGTGTCAGAATGGGGTTAGGGAGGAACGCATGTGTATTCCACTTTCAAAGTGGGCTTAAGGAGGAACCTATGTGTAATCCAGTCTCAAAGGGGGGTTAGGGAGCAACGTATGTGTAGTCCAGTGTCAAATCGGGGTTAGGGAGAATGGTGTGTCTAGTCAAGTGTCGAAGCGAGGTTAGGGAGGGATGTTCGTGTAGTCCAGTGTTCATACGGGTTAAGGGAGGAATGCACGTCTAGTCCAATGTCAAAGCGGGGTTAGGAAGGAATGTATAGTCCAGTTTCAAAGCGGGGTTAGGGAGGAACGCATGATGTGCTTGAACATCAAATATGTATATTCAACTGTCAAACTGGGGTTAGGACTTATGCTTAGGTATGCTCCTCTATTATCTAGTTAAAGTACATTTCAGCTATCAAAATTGTATACTAATGTGATTTTCCATTCCAAAATTTTAAGTAGCTAAGTTTCATAGGTGGTTAGGGAGGAATGTTCTTGTAGTCCATTGTCAAAGCAGAGTTGGGGAGAAATGTTTTTGTAGTCCAGTGTCAGAGCGGGGTTAGAGAGGAACGTATGTGTATTCCCCTTCCAAAGCGGGTTTAGGGAGGAACCTATGTGTATTCCAGTTTCAAAGCGGGGTTAGGGAAGAACGTATCTGTAGTCCAGTATCAAAGCGGGGTTAGCGAGGACGGTATGATTGGTAATGTGTCGAAGCGGGGTTAGGGAGGGATGTTCGTGTAGTCTAGTGTTCCTGCGGGGTTATGGAGGAATGCACGTATACTCCAATGTCAAAGCGGTGTTAGGGAGGAATGTATGTGTAGTCCAGTATCAAATCGGGGTTAGGGAGGAACGCATGTTGGAGTGTTTAAGTGGAGTTAGAAAGTGAGGTACATATGGTTGAGCATCAAAGCGTACATCAAATATGTATATTCAACCGTCAAAGAGGGAGATTTAAGGATTAATGTCGCTTTCAGTTCAACTTTCAAACTGGGGACTGGGGTTATGATTTAAGGTTTAGGTATGCTCCTTTACTATCAGGTTAAAGTACGTTTCATCTATCAAAATCATATACTTATGAGATTTTCCTTTCTAAGATGTTATGTAGTCCAGTCTCAAAGCGGAGTTAGCGAGGAATGTTTTTGTAATCCAGAGTCAGAGCTGGGTTACGGAGGAGTGTATGTGTATTTCCGTTTCAAAGCGGGTTTAGAGAGGAACATATGTGTAGTCCAGTATCAAAGCGGGGTTAGGGAGGAACGTATGTGTAGTCCAGTGTCAAAGCAGGGTTAAGGAGGAATGTATGTGCAGTCCATGTCAAAGCGGGATTAAGGAGGAATATTCGTGTAGTCCAATGTTAAAGCCGGGTTGGGTACATCTGTTCGAGTGTCGAAGTGGGGTTAGGGAGCACATGTACTTGTCGTCAAGGTAAAATCGTGATTAACATAATTCGTCTTGCTGAATTCTTATCAGCCTCCTGTTTATGTGTTTCACTATTAAACCAGGGGTAGGGACAAAGGTTTGTGTGTTCTCATGTCAAAGCTAGGTTAAGGAAAGAAAGTATATGCACTTGATGGTCAAAACCGCGTGGTGCAGTGTCAAAACCAATCTTGAACTGTCCATTGTGCTATTTCATTCCGCTGTTTAGAGAAAAAGTAATATTTGTGATGAGAAATTAAACCGTAAACTGTAACAGTTGGGTTGATTGTGACGCTGCAAAGTGCCGCTCTGAAGAAAGCCTCCATTGTGACGTCGGAAACTGCCGCTTGGAAGAAACACAATTCCAAATTGTCCATTATGCCGTTGCATTCTGCATTGCGGAGAAAAAGTAATATTAGTGGTGAGGAATTAAGGCCTTAATATAACCGGATTTCGTTGTGACGTCTCAAAGTGCCGCTCTGTAGAAAGATGGGCTCCATTGGAGACAACCCCAAGCACAATGGCTTGGGGTTACACCACCAAGCCATTGTGCTTTAGAATAGGTTAACCAAAAGACTATACTGTGAAGTCATGTGGCTCTGTCAGTATGTCGGCACCTCTTCCCACTTCCCTTATATGTGTTGTAATTGCATACTGTCGCTTTGAAGAGAGGCAATACTAAACTCTCGATTCTGCCATTGCATTCTGCTGTACGATAAATAAGTAATATTTGTGATGAGAAATTAAACCATAAACACAATTAGCTTCATTGTGACGCGGCAAACTGCCACTCTGAAGACAAAACCGGTTTGATTGTGACGCTGGAAACTGACGTTTGGAAGAAAGACTATATTAAATTGTCCATTGAGCCATTGCATTCTGCCGTACAGAGAGAAACTAATATTTGAGAAATTAAGTCTTAAGGTACAATAAAAGCGTACCTGAGATACAACACATATCACGAATCGTTAGATTTTTGGTATGTGCTTTAGAATAAGTTAACCAGAAGACTATACTGTGAAGTCATGTGACTCTGTCAGTATGTCGGCACCTCTTCCCACTTCCCTTAAATGTGTTGTAATTTTTACCTGTATATGGCGAGATTCTGCTAGTGGACGTTTCGTCCCCGAGGCCCTCCCCCTGTACAGACCTTTTGGTCTTTGATATATGTTGGCATTGTGGGAAGTTGATGCTGGGTCGACATCGGGCCTTACAGGCTAGTCTTTTGTGTTAAATGCCGCCATTTCATCTGACGACAATACAGCTCACCAATTCCCAGTGTACGAGTTGTCATAGCGACACAGCTAATCAATTACCAATATACGAGTTGTCAGAGCATTTCCATCATAGCTCTCTAGATTTGTATCTAATACCGCTTATGCCGGTGCTAGGGGCCGTATGGTCATGTCATCCAAGTTGCCACACGAACAGGTACAACAAAGGCGTATCTGAGATACAACACATATCACGAATCGTTAGATTTTTGGTATGTGCTTTAGAATAAGTTAACCATAAAACTATACTGTGAAGTCATGTGACTCTATCAGTATGTCGGCACCTCTTCCCACTTCCCTTATATGTGTTGTAATTTAACATTTTCATGACTGGGTTTCATTATGACGCTGCAAAATGCCGCTCACAAGAAAGATGGTCTTCTTTGTGCCGTTACATACTGGAGCTATCAAGTGGATCTTAAATTTCCATTGTGTCGTTGCATTCTGCCGTACGAAAAGTAAGTATGGTAATAGATGTGATCAGAAATTAAACCGTAACCACATTGGGTTCATTGTGACGTTGCAAAGTGACGCTCTGAAGAAGACGGTTTTCATTGCGACATTCAAAACTGCCGCTTGGAAGAAAGATATTAAATTGTCCATTGTGCCGTTGCATTCTGCCGTACAGCAAAATTTGCGATGAGAAATTATATCCTTAAAATGATTGGATTTCATTGTGACGCTCTGAAAAAAGACGACTTTCATTGTGACGTTCGAAACTGCCGCTCGAAAGAAAGATGATATTAAATTGTCAATTGTGCTGTTGCATTCTGCCGTACGAAAGATAAGTAATATTTGTGATGAGAAATTCAACCGTAAACACGATTGGGTTCATTGTGACGCTGCAAAGTGACGCTCTGGAGAAAGACGGTTTTCATTGCGACTTTCGAAACTGCCGCTTGAAAGATGATATTAAAGTGTCTATTGTGTCGTTGCATTCTGCCGTACAGAGAAAAAATCCTTCACATCTTTAAGTTTCATTCTGACGGTGGAAAGTGCCGTTCTGAAGAAATATGTTATGGAATTGTTCATTGTCTCAATGAATTCTGCCGTGGAGAGAATAAAGTATCTGTTTACAAATTTTAAACTTCAGTGGATTGGATTGCCCATTGTACCATTGCAAATAGCTGATTTAAAAGACAACATCAATGCGAATTAAATCCTTAATATTACTGGCTTGTATTATGCTGCTACTATTATTTCTTGAAGTATCGACCACCCTCCGGTTCGTGCTCCGTTACGGGGAATAGCAGGTGGCGTACAAGACGATGCCCCTCATCACGTTCACGGAAGGAGTATCACCCTGATTGACCTGAAACACGTTGATCTCATGAGGATGCTCGAGTAGCCAACTCTACCAAACTCATTTTCGTCATTTCTACCATGTCTGTGCAGCACACTTCGTGTACTGAAAGTTCCTTACCAGCGCAATACACACAGCTTCAGCTGTCACACCAAGTAAGCCGGACCGTGTTCCTGGGAACTAATATTTAGCGAGGGCATGGATTTGGCAAAGTGTTTGACAGCATCGGCAAAACAATTCTTTCGATGGTGACGCGTGGCGTCAAAGAACTTGAAACACAAGCCGTGCGAGAGGGCTGTGAGCCATGGGAGATGCACTGAGTCTTGTACCGGTCTGGTAGGTCGTCAAACACCGAGAGACGTCGTGGTCACCAAAATTCAAGGAATCCTGCGACCAAGGCATAAAAGACCTGTGGTCCCGAGGCGGCGCCCCAGTAGACGGCTGACCAGGCGACGATGCACATCGAAGACCATTGACATATTTGCTTCTGTCAAAGGTGAATTAATTGCTGGACCATACCACCCACCCCGAGAAGTGACGAAGAGGGGCGTTACCTCTGAGAGCTTTAAATCATACAGCCAGATATATTCAACTATCTGCGTCTTCAGGAAATATAATACCACACAAAATCACTAAAGTATGTCAAGATATAGCGTGTTTTCGGTTGTATCGTCCAGTGAACATAATCGAAACATCCCAAGATCGGCTTTTCTTGAAACTCAACTACTTAGATAAAAGACTGGACATTATTAATTTACCTCGAATCCTGAATGATCCAGAGGTACGCAATACTGTACCAAACTATTTTAAGTTCACAGAACCTCCTTGCATTTCATATAAGTATACTAAATCTATAGCCACCAAAATATTCAATTACTTTAATGCTGTCAAGGAGTTTGACTGGAACTTATACACGTCGGGGGGCTATAGTTGTGATTGTGAATCGTCGAACTTTATCTATACACCATCTAAACATGTTGTGACTGGTGACCTTGATGTGGTGAGTGATAAGGACCTAAGATTACTCCTAATGAAGGGACCTAAATATAGAGAGCCGAGAAATATAAATCTGAATTACAACACATATAAGGGAAGTGGGAAGAGGTGCCGACATACTGGCAGAGCCACATGACTTCACAGTATAGCCTTCGGTTAACCTATTCTAAAGCACATACCAAGAATCTAACGATTCGTGATATGTGTTGTATCTCAGGTACGCTTTTATTGCACCTGTTCATGTGGCAACTTGGATGGTATGATCACACGGCCCCTAGCACCGCCATAAGCGGTATAAAATACAAATCTAGAGAGCTATGATGGAAATGCTCTGACAACTCGTATATTGGTAATTGGTGAGCTGTTTCGCTGTGACAACTCGTACACTGGGGATTGGTGAGCTGTATCGTCGTCTGATGAAAATGACGGCATTTAACGCAAAAGACTAGTCTCTAAGGCCCGATGTCGACCCAGCATCACCTTCCCACAAATGCCAAAATATATCAAAGACCAAAAGGTCTGTATAGGGGGCGGGCCTCGGGGACGAAACGTCCACCAGCAGAATCTCGCCATATACAGGTAAAAATTACAACACATATAAGGGAAGTGGGAAGAGGTGCCGACATACTGGCAGAGCCACATGACTTCACAGTATAGCCTTCCGGTTAACCTATTCTAAAGCACATACCAAGAATCTAACGATTCGTGATATGCGTTGTATCTCAGGTACGCTTTTATTGCACCTGTTCATGTGGCAACTTCGATGATGTGACCACACGGCCCCTAGCACCGGCATAAGCGGTATTAGATACAAATCTAGAGAGCTATGGTTGAAATGCTCTGACAACTCGTATATTGGTAATTGGTGAGCTGTTTCGCTGTGACAACTCGTACACTGGGGATTGGTGAGCTGTATCGTCGTCTGGTGAAAATGACGGCATTTAACGCAAAAGACTAGTCTCTAAGGCCCGATGTCGACCCAGCAGCAACTTCCCACAAATGCCAACATATATCAAAGAACAAAAGGTCTGTATAGGGGGCGGGCCTCGAGGACGAAACGTCCACCAGCAGAATCTCGCCATATACAGGTAAAAATTACAACACATATAAGGGAAGTGGGAAGAGGTGCCGACATACTGGCAGAGCTACATGACTTCACAGTATAGCCTTCCGGTTAACCTATTCTAAAGCACATACCAAGAATCTAACGATTCATGATATGTGTTGTATCTCAGGTACGCTTTTATTGCACCATGTGGCAACTTGGATGATATGACCACACGGCCTGAAGGCCGACCAGAAGATAGTCCTGTCTGCTTTGGAACAGTACGTTATTGATTGGTCTAAACGAGAAGAAGTTGAACCTACAGTACTCGCTGATTGGCTGGGTCTCACCAAGAGCAAGGTCGTTGAAACAATCCGCCATATTGACAGAAGTACCCTTCCCCAAGCAAAACAAGTACTGAGAAGCCCCAATTGGCAAGAAGTTCTAGCAAATCTCCAGAGTAAATTCGTCCTAGTCCCAGCAGACAAAGCTCCAAATAATATAATGTTCATATGTAAATATTACTATTATCAGGTGCTGGTTGAAGAATTGAGTGTAAACATATCGTCATCAAATACGTCTACTTACTCTCAAACTGCATTTACTCTGGAAGATTTATTTAACAATCACAAAACGTTTCTCAAGGAAAAGAGGTATTTGTCTTCCAACCAAACATAACGATATACCAAAAGTATACTGGACTCCCAAAATGCATAAATCACCATACAAAGCTAGATTCATAGCTGCTTCTAGAAGCTGCACCACCAAGCTTCTTTCAACCCTGTTGACGAGGGCCCTTCAGGAGGTAAAATTATTTTGGGAAAGGTATTTCTAAAAACTCTGGCGTTGAATGTATGTGGATATTGAAAAACTCAAAATGTCTTACGGAAGAACTTGATGCTAAAGGTCACATAACGTATAGACATGTATCCACATGGGATTTCTCGACTCTCTATACCACAATCCCTCATCAGGACCTTATTGACCGTCTAAGTTCATTAATAGTATCTGTGTTCAAGAAAACTGATCGTAGATATATTAATGTCGGAAGCCATAAAGCATTCTTTCGCTCTACTACATACAAGAGATATCATTCATGGGATGTTTCTTTGTTTATAGAGTTGCTTGAATTTCTCATTAAAAATATCTATGTGAAATTTGGCAACACAATATATCAACAGCATATAGGTAATCCAATGGGTACTAATTGTGCACCCCTATTGGCTGACCTATATCTGTTCTCTTATGAATATAATTATATGCAGGCGCTTTCAAAAACCGATCCATTCAAATTACAACACATATAAGGGAAGTGGGAAGAGGTGCCGACACAATGACTGCGTCACATGACCTCACAGAATAGTCTTCTGGTTAACCTATTCTAAAGCACATACCAAGAATCTAACGATTCGTGATATGTGTTGTATCTCAGGTACGCTTTTATTGTACCTGTTCATGTGGCAACTTGGATGATATGACCACACGGCCCCTAGCACCGGCATAAGCGGTAATAGATACAAATCTAGAGAGCTATGATGGAAATGCTCTGACAACTCGTATACTGGTAATTGGTGAGCTGTTTCGCTGTGACAACTCGTACATTGGAGATTCCTTCTCATCCACCAAACGCTATATAGACGATCTTCTCGCTGTGTATAATCGCTATATAAATGACGCAGTGAAGGATATATATCCACCTTCACTGGATTTGAAGGAAACTACAGACAACCCTACAGGCACATCATATTTAGACCTATATCTCTATGAAAATGAAGCGGGCCTTCTCTCTCTTCGACTGTATGACAAAAGAGATGATTACCATTTCGACATCGTAAACTATCCCTTTCTGGACAGTAATATTCCAGAGGGACCTGCATATACATATCACGCCTAGTAGCATTTGCTAGATCCTGTGTTAGATTTGACGATTTTAATCAACGTCACAAAACTTTATTGCAGAAACTTATAAAACAGGGTTACACCACCAAGCGCCTCCACTCAAAGTTTCTCAAATTTGGCGATACATATCGCATGCTGATATCAAAATACGAGCGTAGCTTGTGTCTAATTCCGCTTAACGCGGGGCTAGGGGCCGTATGAACCCATGTACTTCAAGATCCTCATGGTACTCATATGAACAGTCACAATCAAAGCGTGACTGAGATACATCATTCTTAGATGACGACTTTACAACGAATATTATGGATTAAGAATACTGATCAGCGATACGGATTTGATATTTTTGGAACATCATGATGTATTGCCGGCATCATTGGAAACTGTTGACCGCTTCTCTCTTGCAGGAAACAAGCCTATGTTTATGTATACTATGATTGTCTTTTTGAATTTGGTGCTAATACTGTTATATGGAATATGGAATAGGTCTTTGGATTATAGACGCGGATATTCTCTAATGGACGACGGCTGAATTATGAATGACGGACCAGACGCTTGTAATTACAGCCATAGGTCCCATCAAATTCACCACCACACACACCGATACAACGTACCTGGATTTGACGCACACGTATTTCTACCGAATATTGAGGATGGGCTGGCCCTGAAAAAATAGCCTGTTGGGTCCTGTAAATCCGGTCTCTGTTCTAGCAAGTGGATATATCTCTGAGCCATAAACTCGCGAGCGCGTCGGCGCACACGTACCCATAGCGTGCCTACATCGAAACTGTTGCCGTACGTGCGAGACACACCAGACAAGATGGAGGCGAGCCCTTACAACATTGGATGGACGGAAAGGCTGGAATTCACGTCCCGGATTCAATCGGTCAATATGATGCGTTGTCTGCACGTGGACTCATGCAGGACATAGATTTGCTTTGATGACTCTAAACGACATCATCGAGCATAACATCGTCACTCATGAGGCCAGTTCGTACGTCGGCAGAGCGAAACCGGGTTTGGTTGTGCTGTTGGGCCACATCAAAGCCTTGAAGAAAAAAACAACAGCTGAATGCCACATCAGTCGAGAATAAGCCAAAGTGTTTCCTTCCCTGAAGACAGAATGATTGTCAATCAGGAAAATCTATTCCTTGGTGATCTCCCCAAGCGCCTGACCGTAGCCTGTGTGAGAAACGTCAGCTTTTATGGTGTTATCTCGAATATAAGCGTCTTGTCCGTCATTCGTTAAACAGCCATCGTCCATTAAACAATTTCCGCGTCCATAATTCAAAGACCTAATTCATGTAACCAATGAATAAGCACCAAATTCAAAGAAAAAAGCATAATATACATAAACATAGGCTAGTTTTCAGCAAGAGAGAAGCGGTCATCAGTTTCCAATGATGCCGATAAGACATCTTGATTTTCCAAAATATCTAATCCGTATCGCTTATCAGTATTCTTAATCTATATAATATTCGTTATAAACTACTTATCTAGAGAATGATATATCTCAGTCGTGCGTTATTTGACTGTTTATATGAGCATCATGAGGATCTTGACGTACATGAGTTCATACGATCTCTAGTCTTGGGTTAGGCTTAATTAAACGTACGTTGCGAAAACTAACGAAATATCTTGCACGCTATGCTCGTATTTCCCCATCAGCATGTTTTATGTATCGCCAAATTTGAAAAACTTTGAGTGGTGGCGCTTGATGTTTTATGAGTTTCCGCAATAAAAGCTTGTGATGTTGATTAAAATCGTCACATTTAACACAGGTTCTAGCAAATGCTGCTAGGCGAGATAGGTATATGCCATATGAAAGTCGCTCTGGTATATTACTTTCCAGATAAGGATAGTTTACGATGTCGAAATTGTAATCATTTCTTTTGTCGTAAAGTCGACCAGAGAGAAGGCCCGATTTATTTTTATAGAGATAAGGTGTGCCGTTAGGGCCATCTGTAGTTTCCTTCAAATCCAGTAAAGGTGTATATATATCCTTCACTGCGTCATTTATATAGCGATTATCTACACTAAGGAGATCGTCTATATAGCCTCTGGTGAATGAGAAGGAACGGGCTTTGAAATTTTCTGTTTTTAAAATCGTCTGCGTATAGTCATATTCATAAGAGAACAGATATAGGTCAGCCAAAAGGGGTGCAAAATTAATACTATTGATATATTGTATTGTCAAATTTCACATAGATACTATTAATGAGAAATTCATGCAACTATATAAACAAAGAAACATCCCATGAATATCCCTTGTATGTTGTAGAGCTAAAGAATGCTTTATGGTTTCTGTCATTAGTATATAGACGATCTTTTACAAGATGTTTGGCGGTACGTTTCGTAACTTGTGTCTGATTCCGCTTAATCCGAAGCTAGGGGCCATATGAACATATGTATTTCGAGATCACCATAGTGTTCATATGAACAGTCACAATCAAAGCGTGACTGATCCTACTCTAGATAACGACTTTACAACGAAACCCATATTTTCGTATTAAGTATTAAGAATACTGATCAGCAAAGCGGATTTGATATTTTTGGAACATGATGTCTTGCTGGCAATATAGAGAGCAAGTTACAGTGTGCGTCTTTTACTGTTCAACAATAACAACAATAACAATAGATATAGGCTATAGAGCTTAGCCATGTAATGATACACTTTAAGACTTGCTGGCCCCCGAACACTTGGCAAATGCCCAGACAAGCGCGACTTGTCCTGACATTGTTCATGTAGAATGTGCAGAAAAGGTCTGACTGACCCTTGATCCGATTTAGGAGCCCGGATGTAGAGAGATTAGGAGTCGGACGTGTTTACACTTCGCTCAGAGATATTTGTCTAATTCTACGGATTTCAGCTGATCTTAGCTCTGATTTTTGTGTAATATATTTTGTGAAAACTTTTGACATGTACCTCCTTACAGGTCTGGTACAAGTATCAAATACCCTGTGGAATGTCACACTAGCAAATGAAATTGCTAAAATTCGCCTAATGCTGGGAGGCATACGCGTTGGAGATCAACGTGGTCATTTTGAGGAAATAAAACCAAGGAAATTGCTTGTAAAGATGAAAGTACCATGCGAATTCCCATATTCTGCAACTGCATTTGAGTTCTGTGGTGATGTTCTCTCTATAGAAAAGGAGTTCTATCCGTCTGATAGAGAGTTTGAGACAGGAGATCGAAAAATTTGGATATCGAGTTTCAAATATACTCTTTCTTCTTCTATTATAGTTGAAGGTATGAGGCTTCCTGTTTGGTATAAAGGTCAAGTGAAAACATGTTATACTTGTGGATCAGAAGTTCATATGAACTCGAAGTGTCCTTTAAAATATAAATGCCTAATTTGTGATCAGGAAGACTGTCCAAAGGCCAAAAATGTACCTAGAGATACCGTGACTAACAATGAAAGAAATGATTCCTTGAGTCCTCGTCCTGTTCCCCTCGCAGAAGTTCGAAAAGAACTTTATGCAGAGGCTCTCAAGCAGACAAAAACATCTCTCAGCTGGAGAACCTCAAAGTAGAACAGTAGACGTATGAAAGACTGTAGGTCCTGATGACAAGGCCATCAAAAGAAAAACAAATGACATCGATCATCAGATGATAGACTCCGCCGGGGGAAACGAGAAAACCACAAAAGAGAACGAGAAAACCACAAACCACTACACGTCTGTCCTTGACGTGATGGAGAAAAATTGTGGTTCGGGGGATGACGATGTTGTCAGTGATAGTGAGGCAGTGGGTGTGGATATCAAGCCAAATGATCAGAAGTCTGCTTGACATCGCATTGACTCCGGGATATGTTGCCTCATCTGAATTATAGAGTAACGACTTACCGGATACTGGTCGTGTGTCGGGTCCGGATGCACATGTGTAGTCTGTTGATTCATGCGTTAATCTTATTTTTTTTTTTTTTATTTTTTTTTTTTTTATATATATTTTTATTCGTTTTCATATATACATATAGTTACATGGACATACACAAACCGTTTTACAGGACATAACATGTGACATACATACAGATTACCAACATAACACTAGACATTCTCATATTCCTCCTTTCGAAACATTAACAATAAAGACACTATTATTGGGGGGGGGGAAGGGTGCTCAACATAAATACACAGATATATGTGGACCAACATATATATATACAAGACCAACATATATACATTACACAGTCTGCATATCACAAACATATAACGCCAAACAGTACAGATCTAGAACATATTGCAACTGAATAACATACATACAAATACATTATTCTTGGTCTTCTCTAGAGTCAAAGAAGTCTCGAAATAAAATCCATTTCTTTGCAAATTTATCACCTAATATTTCTGTATTATTTGTATATTTTTCTGATGAATAATTATTGCAGAAAACATATAGAAGCGATTTGATATTAATTGGCGAATTTGTAAACTTGTTACGGTATATATAGTTTTTGGTTATTAGCATCAGTGTATTGAGACTTCTTTGTTCTCTTCCCCACCCCAAAATAATTTTATCCTTTGTTATCTCCCCTCTCATCCCGGTAGTATCATGTAGCCACCGTCGAAGCTCTTTCCAAAGTGTTTGTACTTTTTCACATTCTATAAACAGATGTTCTAGTGTTTCCCGTTCTCTTCCACAGTAACTACATTTATCATTATCGGAAATGTTTATTTTATGTAAAAAGGAATTAGTTACTAAAGTTCGATGCAAAATTTGATAATGTAAATTTCTCAATTTCGTAGATGTTGTACAACAAAAGCTAGTTAGAAAAACGTCTTTCCAGTTAATTTTCTGTGATGAGCGTAAATACCTTTCCCATATCTCCATTGAGTTTGGACTTTCACTCTGATTAGCATTCAATACAATATAATACGCTTTACTACCTCTTCCCTGCCTTACCAATCTTTGGAAATAGACTGGAAATGTTGGCGAAGTTAAGCACAGGGGAGAGAACTCATTTCTGGTTCTCTCAAGCCAGATTTTTGGAATATTTTTTATTATTCGAGCGTAATCTAAAAATGTTCCTTTGACTTTAAATTCAGATTTCAAATCAGATAGTGACTTAATATTTCCGCTACTGTCTATGAGGTCTCTGATGTATCTAATGTTGTTTTTATACCAATTTTCCAACAAATATGAAGATTTGAAGTTTGAATTATACCACAGTGGTTCATCATATATGTCACTAATATTTGATACTTTTAGCGATTTTTGGAATTTTGACCAGGCATTTAATACATCTTTCCAGAACGGATTGGTTGTATTTAAATTTCTTACAAATCCTGCACCAACATTACATACTTTTTCATAATCATCAGAATCTAGGAGTTTTCGCCATTTTCTGTTTTGAGAGATAAGTCTTTTGATCCAAGTGATTTTGAGCGAGTCTATATTTGAAGTCGTAGGTTAACCATTCGTAATCCTCCCGATTTGTAATCCTGTGTTATGATGGATCTTTTGATTCGATCATTTCCACCATTCCAAATGAATTTAAAGAAAACAGTATTGATGGTTTTTATATACTCTTCTGGGGGATTGGGTAAAGCAAGGAAGAGGTGAATGAGCTTCGACAGAGCTAGTGATTTTATAACAGTGATCTTACCTAGCAGTGTCAAATTTCTCAACCTCCATCTGTTCAATTCCTTCTTCAATTCTTCTATTTTTGCAAGGTAATTCATTCTCCATATATCATGAAAATTCGTTGAAGATAATTTTATTCCCAAGAGGTCAATTCGTTGCCCCAATCTAGTTTCATATTCTGACAAAGTTTTATTTCGGAACCAGACAGACACCCTATCCAAACCGCTTTTGTTTTTTTCTATATTTATTTTTAGCCCAGATAATCTGTAAAAGTCGCTAAGACAATTGAGAGCTTCTTTTAAAGAGTTTTCTGAACCATCAAGGGTTAGCTGTGTGTCGTCAGCATATTGGCTGAGTTTGAATTCTGTCCCTTTGAAATTGATACCTTTTATATTTTTGTTGTTTCTTATCATTGTAGCTAGAACCTCTAGCAATATAAATGCCTAATTTGTGATCAGGAAGACTGTCCAAAGGCCAAAAATGTACCTAGAGATACCGTGACTAACAATGAAAGAAATGATTCCTTGAGTCCTCGTCCTGTTCCCCTCGCAGAAGTTCGAAAAGAACTTTATGCAGAGGCTCTCAAGCAGACAAAAACATCTCTCAGCTGGAGAACCTCAAAGTAGAACAGTAGACGTATGAAAGACTGTAGGTCCTGATGACAAGGCCATCAAAAGAAAAACAAATGACATCGATCATCAGATGATAGACTCCGCCGGGGGAAACGAGAAAACCACAAAAGAGAACGAGAAAACCATAAACCACTACACGTCTGTCCTTGACGTGATGGAGAAAAATTGTGATTCGGGGGATGACGATGTTGTCAGTGATAGTGAGGCAGTGGGTGTGGATATCAAGCCAAATGATCAGAAGTCTGCTTGACATCGCATTGACTCCGGGATATGTTGCCTCATCTGAATTATAGAGTAACGACTTACCGGATACTGGTCGTGTGTCAGTAGTATACAAAGAGTCTTAACCCGTCCCAGCGCCTCACTGCGCATGCGCAGAACTTGGTTTGACGTCATAAGTGTGGATGTGCGCATGCGTGAGTGATGTGTGGTGGAAGTGGTACAAAATGGCGGATACTTACTTCCCACCCCACAACCACACAGGCCGCCATTTTGTACCACCTCCACACACCAGTGCACTGACTGACACCGGTGTGGAGGTGGTACAAGATGGCGGCCTGTGTGGTTGTGTGGTGGGAGGTGAGTATCCGCCATTTTGTACCACCTCCACCACTCTTCATCAAATGTGGGTACAAGATGGCGGCTTGGTTTTAAGGGGAGTGGGAGGTCAGTATCCGCCATTTTGTACCCACATGAAAAACGTATAAAAGGAGTCGATTTTTAGGGAAAGGGGTGTATTCAATTTGACTTACCTGACCTGCCTGCCTGCCTCCCTGCCTGCCTGCCTGCCTGCTTGCCTATCCGCTTGTATGAGACGAAAAAGCATGAGACGTGGAGAAGATTTTCCAGACGATCCAGCAGCACCGTCGGTTGAAGTCTTGCCTGAAGACGAGCGTGTGAGGGCCATTTATCAACGTCACTGGGCTACCATACGTCATTGTTATCACCGTGACCGTCGTCTTTTGGATTTGTACAATTTTCGCTTGGAGGACATCACGCTTCTTCCTACTTACGCCGAGAACATTTTCCAAGATCAGCGTACTGCCTTCAAATTGAATGTGACATTTGGGTATATCTTACGGCACAAAAACACGGACCAACTGCGGTATTTCTATCCGAGTAATAATTCGTATGTGTTTGACCAGCCATTCACGATCACAGATGCTATTTCTCTGGAGCCACTCATCGACCAATTGACTACGTTGGATCCATTGGAATGGGCCCCGTTGCAACGCCCCAATACCCAATGGTTGGTGGAAATGGTGACTAACGTCACATTTTTCATCACGAAAATGCGAGATCACCCGATCGGTGCTCCTGTACTACTTCCCCCGTGGTTGCTTCATCGAAAAGGCCTGTATGCATTAACAGCAGGGCGAAAGGGGCCCTACAAAGACCGCAAATGTCTGTTTCGATGTTTGGCCGTGCATCTGGACGAGTGTGACCCCAGGCGTTGTGACACAGTGGCCGATGGTTATTGGGAACAATATTTAGAGCAGCAAGACGTGGATAAGCGGCACTTCCGTGGAGTTCCCTTTAAGAATTTGGATGACGTGGAAAGACTGTTCGATATTAATATCTTTGTGTATCGATTACGATGCGAGGAGGAGGATACATTTGTGGCTGAATTGGTTCGGCGATCAACAGAACGGTATGCTGCTACGATGAAAGTCAATGTGTTCGATGACAATGGCGTGAGTCATTTTTCTCTCATTCACAATATGAGCCAGTACGCTCAGTCTTTCAGTTGTGCCCAATGCCATCGTGTGTTTCAAAAGTCTTACAACTTACATCGCCACGAGAAAACCTGTGACAACAGTGTCAAGCGAGTATATCCGGGTGGAGTGTATCATAATGCACCTACTATTTTCCAGGAACTGGCCGATGAGGGTGTGATGATACCGGAGGAGGACCGTTATTTTCCCTTCCGGGCATGCTATGATTTTGAGGCCCTGTTAGAGCCCATGGACCTGTTTTCGGCTAAAACACAGTGGACACAGCGCCATATCCCCCTCAGTGTCAGCATTTCAACCAACGTGCCCGGCTATGACGCTGCACCGGTGTGTTTCGTGTCCACGGGAGAATCCCATGAGTTGATCACCCGTATGATGGCGTATTTAGAGGAAGTCAGTGCGGCCAGTACGGAATTGTTGGTGGCCAAGTTCCAGGACGTACTGGCCCAGCTGGACGACCGCATTCCTGAACCCGGTGTAGCGTTCAGCGATGATGAAGAGTCCGAGTCCGAGTCGGAGCCGGAATCCCAGTCGCAGCCTCTGCAGTCGCAGGATGTCCCTTTACCCAAACCGTATGCGGCGAAATTGAAGTTACGGTTCCTTCAATATTTAGGTCAGTTACCGGTGCTCGGCTTCAATTCGGGAAAATACGACTTGAACATGGTGAAGGAATTTCTCTACCCTTACTTGGCCCAGTCCGACACCCTCAAGTCGGTGATCAAGAAGATCAACAACCATATGGCCCTCACTACCACATCACTGCATTTTCTCGATGTAAGGAACTATTTAGCTCCTAATTGTAGCTATGACCAGTGGGTCAAGGCCTATGACTGTGCACAAACCAAAGGTTACTTTCCTTACACCTATATGACGAGCCTGGACCGCTTAGAAGACACCCAGTTGCCACCCCGCGAAGCGTTTTACAATGACCTGAAAGGGGAAGCTCTGCCGGAGGCCACCTACATCGAACTCCAACAAGTGTGGAACTGCCACAGCATGAAGACGTTGCGAGATTTCCTGGTGTGGTATAACAACCTAGATGTGGTTCCCTTTCTCGAAGCGGCCGAGAAAATGGTGCAACTCTTTCGTCGCCAAATGCATGTGGACATATTCAAGGAGTGCTTAAGTTTACCCGGTCTAGCGCTTCGCCATCTGTTTCAAGAGTGTCCTACGTACTTTTCACTCATACAACGAAAAGATGCAGACATGCACGATTGTTTGAAGCGGAACATTGTGGGTGGCCCTAGCCTTATTTTTCACCGCTACCATGAGAAGGATGTGACTACTCTCCCAGTGGGAAACCGTGTGCCAAAATCATTGGGTTTGACGCGAATGCCTTGTACTTGTGGTCGCTCGCCCAACCCATGCCCAGCGGTCATTATACGCGTTGGTTGGCAGAAGGTCGGCATTTTACACCGCAACGGACACCTTACAAACATCTCGCCGACCAGTGGTTGGACTGGGAAGCCTATCGACGGGGAATTTATATTCGTCACCAGACCAACGCCACAGAGAAGCGTATAGGAGATCGCCGACTCCCCGTCGATGGGTTTGCCCTTGTACAAGGAACACCCACCGTTTTCCAGTTTTATGGCTGTTACTGGCACGGCCACGAATGTCATTTCAGCGCTGGACGCTTCAATGAGCGACGTGGAAAAACACCGCAAGAATTACGCGACGAAGTAGTGGCCAACGGAGATTATGTCAAAGAGCGAGGATACCCTCTGATTGAGATGTGGGAGTGTGAATTTCACACGATGTGCCAGGCCCTGCCCCATTTACAACGGTTCCTAAAAGAACGTGAGTACCCCTTGAGTCGTCGGCGACTGCTGAGTCTGCCCCAGATGTTGGACGCCATTCGTTCGGGACAGCTCTACGGCTTTGTAGAATGTGATTTGCATGTTCCCGACACTCTCAAGCCCCTCTTCGCCCAGTGTCCGCCTATCTTCAAGAACACGCTGGTGGGTCGGGCTGACATTGGAGAGACCATGGGCGCCTATGCGGAGCAACACGAGTGTTTGCCTAAACCTCGCCGCATGTTGATTGGAAGTATGTGGGCCGAGAAAATCTTGCTGGGCACCCCCTTACTGCAGTGGTACATGAACCACGGTTTGGAAATTACTCAAATTTATCAGGTAATACAGTACGTACCTGAGGCTTGTTTTGCCGAGAATGCGGACCTCGTGACGAAGGCCCGTCGTCAAGGTGATGAATACCCGAGTCAGGCCATCATCGCTGAATCTTGGAAACTCACTGGCAATGGTTATTACGGAAAAACCGTAACGAACCAGGATAAGCACGTCAACGTGAACATTTGTACTACTGTCCAAGCCCGCAAAAAAGTGAATTCTCCTCTGTTTCGGTCCGTGGAGGTGATCGATGACGACACCTATGAAGTCACTTCAGCCAAGAAGACTATCCGGTACAATTTACCCCTGCAGATTGGATGTATGGTCTATCAGGTGGCCAAGCTGAGGATGCTGGAATTCATCTATGATTTTATGGGTGTATATTTTAATGCGTCAGACTGGCAACTCATGGAAATGGACACAGATTCGGCCTACATGGCCGTTTCCCACCCGGACTGGGAGTCACTCGTCAAACCCGAGCTAAGGGATCAGTATGAAGCGGAACGGGACCAGTGGCTACCCCGACGCGATCACTACACCTACGATAAGCGGACACCCGGGCTCTTCAAGCTGGAGTGGAGCGGAGATGCTATGATTGCGCTCTCCTCCAAGACCTACTACTGTTACGGAGGAGATGGAGGAGAGGAAAATAAATTTAGTTGTAAAGGGGTGAGCCGGCGCGATCCCAACATCGACAAAGCTCTCTACCTGGGCGTGTTGCAAAGCCAAGCCAGTGCCAGTGGGACTAACCGAGGATTCCGGGTCGTCGACCACCAGATGCGCACCTATATCCAGCAACGAGACGCCTTTACTTTCTTTTATCCCAAACGAAAAGTATTGGCCGACGGTGTGAGCACCACTTACTTGGACTTGTAAATGTCGACCTATAACTGTGGATACACAAATGTAAAAGTCAGGATGACCGAGTGGTCTAAGGCGCCTGTGTGTAAATGCAGGTCGGCAAATGCTGTCGTAGGTTCGAATCCTACTCCTGGCATTTTTTTGTACCTTAACTCTACTATGTGTACCCTGTATTCTATTTGTATATATATAGTCTAATCCTTGCTTGTTGACTTAAATAATAAAAAAAGTCAAAACCCATCATTGTGTTTTTTTCATCTTTTATTCAACAGAACGTCAGAACAACAACGTCATAACAATAATAAACAAGGGGTCTGCGCGCGCGCAGTACATTTTTAAGTTAACCAGAGAAATGGAGCATGCACATTAAAACGAGAGGCCGTCCAGTCATAGACGAGGACATCACGGTCTTCGGCTTGACAATAATCATCAAACATATGTACAATGGAAGGCATAGAATGTCCTCTACTCCGGTGAGTGAGATAAAACACACAGTACTGTCCGCACACACTACTCAAGGGGCCTTGTAATCTTTGCGTATTCCAACGCCACATTGTAGTAGAGACGTCCATGAATTTCTCCAAATCGGCATGTAGGGGTGCAAGTCCGTAGGAATCAAAGTATTCGCCTTGGCCTTGGGTGTCCACGTACACAGCTATCCAATGTTCACCGGGTCGACTCCTCGTGTTTGTATTCAGGATGTAGGCTGCTGGGGTGGTGGAGTGGGTGGGAAACACATTGCGTGGAAACACACCTCGAAAGGGGATCTTGGGATCTCGCTGGAGTATGCTCATCAGCTGCTCTGTATCCATGTTAGGTGGAGAAGTCACACAGCACGTTTCTTTGCTGATCCACGCTGATGACGTTATCAAACTCGGCGTAGCAAATCACGTTAATGGTGCTGGGTAGAGGGATGGAGAAACGCAGTTCCAACCGTAGGTTTCCTTTCTTCAGCAAAGCCAGTTGATGATCGTGTTCCAAGGTGGGGGTGAGGTCAAAGGCGAACAATGTGTACCCTTCATAAAGTCGTCTCGACTGATGGTATTGCCTTCGTCCTGGTTGTTTTGTCCTGTGGCTGTAAACAGGTTCAGGTAGGTCCGCACATAGTTTCCGTTAGTAAAGTCCGGTTGTAATGGACGGGCTGGAATTTGATGGCCGGCCACGTGCAGTGCCACAAAGTTAATGCTGAAATGTTGAAATTTGAACGGATTCTCAGCCCAATTTCCATTGAATGCGGTGTTGGTCACACACGCCAGGGTAAGACGTTTAGGCAGATCCCCTAGAAATAAATTTTCACGATTGGCCATCATCGTACCTGATGGCACAGAGAACACCTTGGTCTGTACGCGTCGGATGGGGTACTGGGCTGGTTTTTTCGATAAGGCTTCCATGTGACTCAGCAACACGCCCTGTTGCAAATCTACCGTACGGACAAACAGGGCTGCATCTTCAATGACGATATGGTAATGGATATCTCCCTCTCCACCGGCCATTAAGGCGAACGTGGGTAAGGACCGGATCAACTTGATCTTGATGGATACACCGTTCATCATGTAGCGGTCTTGCATGAACAGATCGGCGTGCAGTCGTCCCATCATATCGATGGACTTGCTTCCGGCTGCCAGTGCTTTGCGTGACATGAACCCAGCATTGCCACCGGTTATGTTGTTCAGGTATCCGGGTCTATCCCTGAAGTACAGCTCAGCTTGTAAGTGTGATTCTTTGGCATCAATACCGTACGACAACAGCGTTTCCATGTAGGCTCTGTACGGGTACGTATTGGTGGACGTACTGATGAGTTTATCGTTCAGACCTATATCCACCTGTTGGAACAAGGAGTGCAGCCAAAGATTCACCGGGCCTACTACTTTATCGGCCGCTATGTCCGTCCCGTCCATGGCCGTTATTTTGGCTTTCACGTACAAGTAGGTGTGGGCTAAATCCAGGTAGGCCGTATCTTTGTTTTCAATGGAAAATTCCACGGGGCCCACTCCCGTCAGGCTAGCCAAGGGTCGATGTTCTACCCAACGTCCTTCGGCTATACTCGTTTGGGTGGGTGGAATAGTCCACAAATCCAATTCACTGTTGGTAGACGGACATGACTCGGAGTGAATGAATGCCATTATGCGAAGATGTCTCTCCTACTTCTCTTCTTCTTTTTCTTCTGGGGCTTAGTCCTTCTCCTCCCGCTCTGGGGTGTGCGTCGTCGGTGTGTTGGACGTTGAATGAATCTGGGCAGTGTCGGTCTTTGTCTTTTAAGGGCTTTGGCGATCAAGACGCCGCCCGCTTCTTTAGCCCGGCGTTTCAAGGCTTGTCGAGGTGCTGTGCCTTCCATCACATCACCGGCCACGCGCAATCCACTGCGTACCGCTTGTTTTCCCACCGCTTTCACACCCCGTGTCACCATGGGTAAAAACGTTTTCACAATGCTGCCCAGTATGTTTCCCAATCCGTGACCTCGTTGCATGCGTGCCCCGCTAAACATGGGCAAGCTTCCGCCCGTTTGTTTCTTGTAGTAGTCGACATAGCTGGGCGTATGGCACTGGTAAGGCACGTACATTATACGAAGTGAGGAGAGCGAACTTGTCGGAAAGCAAGTGTCAGCACCACTTTTCCTCGTTCGAATGGGATCGGACGTCCCGTGTCATCTCTTATATCCACCGTGATCGTGTTGATATCGGTATGTCGTACGGGCAGGTACATTATATGGTTGAAACTCTCGGTGGCTTGTTCGCCATACGTCTTGCTAATGGGCACCACCCGTAACAGAGGTGTGTTCACATCACCCACAATATGGCTGTCCACGGCATCCGAGTAGACGTACAGTGCGTACATACCTACTTTCATATCCATCAAATAAGTCCCGTTGGCAATGGTGGCTCCCTTGTAGACGCTGTAAGGCAGCCTTAACATTTGCTGTAGTGTAGGACTGAGTTTCACCTTCACGTTAGCGGTCAGCATGATAGAGCTCTTGTCGTTGTGTACGTTGACATCGAAGAATATGTTTCTCTTGAAGCGCAAGGCTATCAGGCGTGTTGGATCATCCGTGCTGAACTTTAGGGCCTTGTACTCCATCAAGCCATTCAGACCCTCTATGAACTTCTGCGGCGTATCGTATTGGCCTTGGGGGAGAGTGAGTTTGTAGACTTTATCTTCGTAGGTCACTTCGTACCATACTTCTTGGTCTTGTACGTTGTACCATGAGTAAGGGTATTGAATATCCACCAGTCCACATTCCCAGCGTCCCGGTAAATGTAACGGTTGGGGTAATTGAGTGACATACTTGGTCAAGGTGTTGTCAGGAAACACGTCGAATGAGCTATTACTGGGCAACGTCAGGTAAAACATGACGACAACGACTGAGTTGTTCTGGCTTCTGCACCGGGTTTTTATAGGGGTCACCCCTTAGTAGGGTGCCCTTAGTAGGGTTCCCAGGCCTTGGGCGCCTGACCTCGGCGTCGTGACCGTCGCGGTGACTTAGCTCTGGGGGTTTGCAGGGGATGACGTGGTAAAAGAGGTGACGAAGTAGGTGGCCGCCGTGCGGGTGTTTTGGGTGGCGTGTGCGGTTGCCATTCACTACGTTCCCAGGTAGGAGGGAGACGTCGAGAGGGAGCTTGCATCCACTTCCAGCGTTCACGATTTCCTACCAATTCTTGAGGGGTGTGTGTGTCTTTTAATCCCTGAGCAAAGGCTTCCCAGCCCGGTGGATTAGAGTGTTTGCGAGAACGGACCATATCGTTGATTAAATCCGTCATATGAGACCCCGGCACCACTTGGTTGCGAATCAGCAGTTTTCCTTCCGCGTTCCAACCCATATCGGCATTCTTTTTCACCCGGTCCAACAATAAACGGGCCTTGGTCTTGTAGGCTTTAGGCACACTGGCCAACACTTCCTGTTCCAGCTCAGGTGAGGCCGAGGATGACGGTGGTATGAGTGTAGGCGTTGTGGGCGTGGTGGTAGGTAGTGGGGTACTACTACTCCCTCTATATTGATCCATAAACGTCTGGTACTGGTTCAGCGTATGATGGTAGAGTTGAATTTTCTCGTGATCGGGCAGTCGACGTTGCAGTATACTATTCATCTCTTCATCCAGAGACTGGAGTTGTTGCACTGTGGCCGGTACGGGATAGAGGGATTGCAAACTCTGTAACAGTCGAGGTTCGACCAGCATCATTTTTTTCGTATGTTCCATGTTAGCGTCCTCCCAAGATGGAGCCGAGTAACGGGCCCAGTACAGTAGCGGCTAAGGGGGCGAGCAGTGCGTCGAGAAATCCACCTCGCTGTAACACCTGTTTCTTTTTCTTGACACTGCCCGTTTTCTGGACCAACGTTCGGAGACCCGCCTTGTGCCGTTGCAATTTCCCTTTCTGCAGAGGACTGAGTGGAACATTGCCTTTTAATACATTATGGGCCACTTCACACAAACACCGTACCAAGTCCGCATCCGCGCCGCGCACCAGGGCCCGGCCCACTTCCGGTGGCGCGCTGCGTAATACGCGCAAAGCTGGTGCGTGCTTGCGTATGCGTGCAGACATGATGAGGAATGAGGGCTCGAGTGCCTTGTCTTCTTCTTTTATCTTCTTCTTTACTCTCATTTGGGGGTGTACACCGTCTGCACCTCGCCAGGAAAAATGAGGGTACGCAATCGCAGGGGTGAGGGCGTGTCTTGTTTCAAGTCGATGAGTAGATACCCGTGGGCGGGTTGGGTCGCATCTTCAAAGGCTTCTCGTACAAATGCTGTGTTTTTAGGGTACATCTGTTGAGCCAGGTGGGTAATTTGTGAAGCGTCTCTGGGGTTTTTGAATAACACCACATACTGAGCATTCAAACTAATGTTTCTGTGCTCTTTGTTCTTACTGAAGAGATTCTGTACGATGTAGATGATGCTCAACCGACGATGATGGCTGCCTTTGGTAAAGAGACGGGTGATTCGACTATCCGTTTCCGTCATGAGATCGTCGACCACCACCAAGGTGTCTTGGGGTGTATCTTCAGGAGGTAAGCCTTCCACTAAGGTGAGTCCCGGGACACGGGCCAGTGCCTCGTACGCGGGTTGCCAAGCGCCATAACACCACAGGATGCGCGCTAGAGGCGGTGAAATGAGGGCGGACCCATGTTGGATCAGACGTTGAACGAAGTGCGTTTTTCCCGACCCTGTCGGTCCAGCGATGAGACACGTGAAAGGATGCTGCCACCGAGTATCCATAGTTTATTTTTATTTCTTTATTTGGTGATTTTGCGCTCGACGTTTAGAAGCCCACCCCAGTTGTCGGGGCTGGAGGGGATCGTACTCGAATGGGTACCGTTGTCGTGGTAAACGTAGTGATTCACGGGGATCCACTGCCAATATGTTCAGCAACGTATTGGTGGTACTAGGTGTGGGTGGTGTTGAGGTGGAAGCGCTTCTCAGGGATGACGGCGTAGGAGGACGACGTGGCGTGGTTGGAGGAGTACGGGGCGTGGTCGTCGTGGTGGATAGGTCGATGGTGCGGGCCAAGGGTAACGGGGTGGTGGTGGTGATGGCTGGAGTAGACGGTATGGTCGGTGTGGTGGGTGTCTGGGTTGATACGTGGCGCACCCTTGACGTCTTGGCTGGCGTAGGCAGCGTCGTGGTCGTGGTCGTGGTGGACGATGACGGAGAACGCAGGGTGTTCAAACAGGATAACACGGTCGTCAAATCGTAGAACACGCCTGTAAATAACGTACCCACAAGCACTACTACACACACTAGAGTACCCACTTGTGCTTTTCGAGTTCGTAAGAGTAAAGGTAGACGTGTCCTATCCATGGTACAATCCTACACTGAAGGCGGGTGGTGATGGGGGTTAGAATTTATAGACGTTTCATGTCACGGCCGGACACCCAGGAATTAAACGAACGAGGCCATCCTTGCCATTTGACGAGATGATAGGGAATGCCACGGCGACGTTCCGTTTTCAAAATCTTTTCCACCGTGTAATAGTCTTTGGGTGTTTTCACTATGGGTTGTAATTCTGCCTCGTAAAACGTGCCTTGCAGTCTCTCTCCTTGTAGATCTTCCAGTTGATAGACGTGTGGCTGTCGAGGTTTATGGCGAACGATGACAAAGTGCTCGTCACTCCAGTTGGGCAAATAACTTTTCTCAAATTGACCTTTCACTTTACTGATCCGTACCACATCGCCACGTTTGTACCGGGGTGCCGTGAGTGGTTGTGAACTGGAGGAGTACAGCGTAGCACGCACTTGATGTTCGTTGCGTTCTGTCACAGCACGGGGAGCTCGCTGGATACTGCGATGATAGGCGCGATTTTAGCCTTGCACCAGTTGAGGGAGTACATCGATGTAGCGTCGAGTGTTTTGGGCGGTAAAATACTTGTACATGCGGCCTTTGAAGGTCCGATTGAAACGTTCCACCACAGAAGCTTTCGTCTCGTTGTACGTATGAAAGAAAAATACCTTCTGTTTCTTAAGAAAGGCTTGAAAGGGTCGGTTGAGAAATTCGGTGCCTTCATCTGTTTGTAAATAAAGAGGTTTGCGCCCCGTCTTGAAAATCTGCTGGAAGGCTCCTATGAGATTCTCTCCTGTTTTGGTGCGAACGGGTAGTACCCAGGCATACTTGGATAGAATATCGATACAGGTCAATATATACCGTTGTCCATCATTGTCAGGTGCAAAGCGACTCATGTCCACTAAATCCGCCTGCCATTGCGCGTCTATCCCGCCGACGATCACCCGGTTACGGCGAAAATGACGTCGGGCTGCTCGGTGCAAACTATAGGTGTCCTGGGTTTTTAACCAGTCTCGAACTTGAGTTCGACTGATGCCTTCAGAATGGGCAGCTCGAGAGAGCGCTCCCACAGCGCTATATGCGGCTGGACTATTAGGGCTGTAATACAGATCGCTTAACACCTCGTTAATCACTGTAGACTGCTTTTTCCGGTCCCGCGGCTTCATCACGGACTTTTTCTTCTTCATCGTTCTGGGTCGCTTCATCAGGTAACACTGTCCCTCTAGCCTGTGTGCATTCTATACATATAGTATTTTCCCCATCAGCTTTTTTTTCATCAGGTTCATCTAGCGCGTGTTCGATAGCACGAGCCCATGCCAATTGGTGGGGTGAACGGTCGTCCGGTGTAAACAACTGGTCCACCATAGGGACTACTTTCTCCAAGGCTGACCACAGAGAGGGAGTTAGGAGGAAACTTCGCGCCGGCTCTTGGTAGCGACCCACCCGTGGAAAGAGCACAGTATGGTATACGTAAATGGCCTTGTCCAGGTGAATCAGGTGTCCGTCTAACTCACCGCTCAACACCCGTTTAAACTTAGTCCAGCCATCACGCTCTAGTGTCACCCTATTCGATAGAGTCTCAGCGTGCTCAAAGCAAATAGGTCCACAATCTTCGACCAGGGTCACTTTAGCTTCATACACGTATAACCCCACATTGGCTGTAAGAGGCAGGATGGCTTGTAGTGACATGCTTGCTCTCAATGTCGAACGGAGAATGACCCACACTCTGTCTCAGCCCTCGTATTTATAGGGTCAGGTACTATACTGTCACTCTAGCCTCTGTGCATTCTCTAGTATTTTGCCCATCATCAGATTTTTTTTTTTTTTTCATCAGGTTCACTCAGTGCGTCTTCCCTAGCACGAACGCACGCTAATTGGTCGGGTGATCGATCGTCCGGTGTAAATAACTGGTCCACAATAGGCACTATTTTCTCCAAGGCTGACCATACAGAGGAAGTTAGGCTGATACTTCGCGTAGGCTCTTGGTACCGGCCCAGACGTATGTGGACGGGAGGTACGGAATATACGTAGATGGCATTGTCCAGGTGGATGACGTCTCCGTCCAACTCACCGCTCAACACCCGTTTAAACTTAGTCCATCCATCACGCTGTAGTGTCACCGGATTCGATAGCATTTCAGCGGGCGTCCAGTAAATAGCTTGATGGTCTTTCACCAGCGTCACTTTATCTTGATAAATGTATAACCTCACACTGGGTGTAAGAGGCAGAATAGCGCGTAGTGACATGCTTGCTGTAAATGTCGAGCGGAGAATAACACACACTCTGTCTCATCCCCTGTATTTATAGGGTCAGGCCCTATTCTGTGAGAGGCTCCTGGGGAGAGAGGAGGACTTTATCCACCATGGGCACCACTTGTTGTAAACCCGTCCAGAGATCGGGATCCAGCGTAAATCCCCCGTGCTTCAAACATAGAAGTCGCGCAAAATACGGGCCGCGGAAAATGTAGACGTCCTGACACAGGTGTATACTATCCCCATCTAAATCGCCGCATAACACCCGTTTCAACGTAGTCCAGCCTTCCGGGGTTAAAGACACACGGGCCGGTTCCGAGGTGCACCAACAGCGGGAATCATTATCAAATAATTCCACGCGTTCAGGGTATAATACTAACGTACAATCCCGGGTGAGTGTACGCGTGGCTAGTGAATTCGCTTCTGGGTAGAGTAGATCATGCACGTCGGTGATTATAGCTTTCAGCGCCTGCCATAATCCCGGTCGCAGTAAAATAGCGGCACCTCCACACTGTTCAAGCCGCGGAAAAAAAGAATCCGCGCTTCCACTCCGCAGGTAGACACCCAGTCCTACATGCATAAAATCCACTTCGGGTTGTTTTCCCTGTAACAAGCGGGTTAATAGCCCCCACCCGGGTAGGGTTAAACATAATTTCACTTCTTTAGGATGCTCCTGGATAAGTTGCACTTCTTTATCATACACCATGAGAATGACATCCGACGTCAATTGAAAGAACGCGAGCTCCTTTCCCGGTGCTGCCATAATGATAAATGACAAAAAAATACCGCGCCAGACAAATTATATAGATGGATTCTTGCTAATGGGAATAAAAAAATTGTACATAAAAAAATACCTTGTAGAAAAAATAATTAAAATTGACAATGCAATTTTTGTAGACGGACCCAGAGTGCATAAATTGATATTCTTGAATCATTAACATGATAAAAATAAAATATTATCATGGCTGGCATCGTATATGAAGTCCTCATAATTACCCGAACAATGCCTAGTACTCTGAAATAGCCAAACCCGATCCTTGCAAAACCATACTATATAATGGTATAAATGCTAGACGTACGTGAAGGGTTTTCTTCAATGTTAAATTGTGTACCCTGTGTCCCCCTAGTGCGCTTATAAATTTAAAGAAACGTTAATTCAATGAAACAATTCATCAAATAGGTAGCCCCCATGCTCTGCTTGCTTCTACTTTAATCAAACAATGTAATTCATACGACAAACACATTTAATAAATTACCAAAAGAACAAATTAATGAATTAGAACAAAAGCGGGGTGCCATTTTAACTGCTCTAAGAAAGGGGCCGCAACTCTGTTTTGACACGAAAATTTGAATCGAAACGGCTCGCGTTGTGTTTGTTACGGTGAAATGACGGGTCTGTTTTTTATAAATTTCTACCGTTCCCTTTGGATAATCGCGCTGAAATTTTCACCGAGCTAGTATAAGGTGGTAAGTGATACTCTTCATATATTTTAGCCAGGAAAATTAATTTATTTTCAGTGTAGCGGATTTTTCCTACTATCGTACTTTCCCATTAGGCGAGTAAAATTCATACAATAACAATAGAGTCGAACGGTAGGGAGCTAAAATTTTACATACTATACCCTAACTTGTCTAAGTTTAATTAGAAATAAAATATATACGGCAGTGATATTTTATTGTCAAAATACAGTCGTTTATAAACGTAAAACAAACACACGCCGAATTTCATGTTCGCTTGAATCTGGACGGCGTCGCCGACGTCCGCGCGATGTCTATATATATCCCGGCCCAGATTTCAAAGGCCCATTCGAAAACCTTTACAGCTATCAACATGTCACAACCAGCCAAAATATCAACGACGAGTATCATCAAGCCCACAGGGAGGAGGAGGAGGACATTATCAAGACGCAAGAAACAAGTGATGCGGAAGGTCATAAAAGAATTCTGGACCCAAGAGTTTGCGTGCTGGGAGGCAGCACTGACGCATACCACGGTACCAGGGCTCGCCGCGGCCAACAATGTGCGGCATTTATTGGAGGCCGTCAATACAACGATTCCCGAGGAGGGATGGTTCACCTTACTAAACCAGGTGATGAAGCAAGAAGCCATCCCTCCTGCGGGAACGACGCTCCAACCCACGCAGTTTGAAAACCTAAGGGGAGAAGATGTGATTCTCCTAAATCCATCACCACCGGCAACAACAACAGCGCCCAGACCACCATCGCCCTTTCCCCTGGAACGCGCGGTGGCCGAAAGGTATGGAAATAGCCTTTTTGGAGCTAGGGGATAGCCCTAATGGTCCAATGGGGTCGAGTGAGGTATCAAATTGAAGGTCAGGTGAAGGAGCATCTAATGGGCTGGGTGTGGGGTTGAACTATCGGCCTTCTGCGCATGCGCGGCGGCCGAAGGGTGTGAAAATAGCCTTTTTGGAGCTAGGAGAGGCCCTAGTGGCCCGATGAGGTCGAGTAAGGTATCAAATTGAAGCTTACGTGAAGGGGCATCTGATGGCCTGGGTGTGGGTTGAATTAGGGTGATTCTGCGCATGCGCGGTGGCCAAAAGGGTATGAAAATAGCCTTTTTGGAGCTAGGAGAGTCCCTAATGGCCCGATGAGGTCGAGTGAGGTATCAAATTGAAGGTGAGGTGAAGGGGCATTTAATGGACTGGGTGTGGGGTTGAAATAATCCTTTTTGTTTCAATTTTTTTTCAATAATTTCAAAAAAATTTAAAAAAAGAATGAACACTAAGCATTTTTTAATTTTCTACTATTTTTTATTAACACAAATAGAATGAACGTATTCACAAGGGTATTGAATTTTAATATAATTATATCTGAGTATTGAATTTTTAATACAATTAACAGTAAAAAAACTCTTTTAATACAATTATACGCTCTCAAGCCACTTCAATGAATGTGTATGGTAAATGTTTTTCAACACTTGTTCTCAATAGTTCACCAACAAGACTTGTTTGAATTCATCATCATCTTTCCGGCCCTGGTGCACGTAAATGTAGGTAATAATCTCTTCACGTGGAATTTTGGGAGGACAGGCCGCTTCTACCGCCCGGGCAATTTGCCTCTCCGTCACGGTCTGTAGTGCTTCAGTGATCAGTGCGTATGAGGGTACGCTAGTGTCCTCTGGAATTTGAGGTCTGATCAGATCCAGGACTGTGTCGATGTACTTCTGATAAATATAGTGTTGCACCTGGTAGGCCAGAGCTGAACGAATTGCATTGGCGAGACTCTGCAACTGCCGCCACGCCGTTAATTTCAAAGTGATACCCTGAGGACAAGCAACAAGCTCTTGCGTATCTAACCGCCTTCGCCATTTACGGATATGCACGAGGAGCTGGTCGTTGTAATAGGCACAGCTCACATAGATGTCGTCACCCACATGAAATTTCGCTTCGTCACTCCCCTGGTCACGAATAACCGCATCGATGGCGTAATCAAAGGTCTCCAGTTTTTGCCAGGAAGCGTAGGTCAAGGCAATATGCTTACCGGGTCTGTCGTTAAAGCCCGCTGCATTAAAATGCACTTCTTCGTCTTTCACACTCACTGTTATATAGGGTGAAAGCTCCCAAATGTCTGTGTGGACTGTCTGGTAAGCCTCTTGGATCAGGTTGTTGATATCCTGGACAGACATAGGAAGTTCTGTAACTACTTCTTGTTTCACAGTTAAACAGTCACATTCTTCAGCCTGGGGTACTACTGGCTCCTCAACCACAGGTATTTCTAACGGTGTTAGTCGAGGTCGTTTGGGTCGTCCAGCACGTTTAGCAGGTGTAGTACTCTCTGGGCTAGTGTGCGTACGTTTGCTAGCTGTACGCTCTTCGGTGGTGATATCCATCACTAAGATATCATCATCTGGTATAACGTCGTCGGCTTCAAGTACATCTGCTAGTTCGTCATTTCCCGTGATCTTCATCCCCGCCACCAAGACTAGACATGCATAGGGACCACGGCGCAGTAAAGAGTCGATGAGAGCTCTGTTTTGTGCTGAAAAGGTTTTCTCGGCCATGATATCTTCGACATGCTCTTTCATGAGTATGTGTTCCTGCATAAGGAAATCACATAGTTCACCCACACGCTGTATTTCATCAATGAGACGAACACGGTACTTTCGAAACTTCGCTAGCTGGGCTGCCTCCATGACTGTGGGTTCAGGCTGATGAGGAACTAATACAGCGTAATAGTCTGTTGAATTTGCACTGGTAAAATCAAAAAAAGTAAATGGTTCACAGCTGATACAAAAACAGGCAAGCAGGCTGGATGACTGGCTAGAGGTGAAGCAGACTAGAGGTGAAGCAGGCAGGCAGGCAGGTAGACAGGCTGGGAGGCTGGTCAGGTCAGGTAAGTCACAGTGCTCCGCAAAAGTAGTGCAATGAATACACCCCTACCCTAAAAATCGACTCCTTTTATACGTTTTTCTATAATACACCATCTTGTCCCACCACACACAGCCGCCATCTTGTCCCACCACCATCTTGCACTCACTCACACCCACAGGCCGATTCACAGCCGCCATTTTGTCCCACCACCCACAGGCCGCCATGTTCTCCCACCACCCACAGGCCGCCATGTTGTCCCACCACCCACAGGCCGCCATCTTGTCCCACCACCCACAGCCGCCATTTTGTCCCACCACCATCTTGCACTCACTCACACCCACAGGCCGATTCACAGCCGCCATTTTGTCCCACCACCCACAGCCGCCATGTTGTCCCACCACCCACAGGCCGCCATGTTGTCCCACCACCCACAGGCCGCCATCTTGTCCCACCACCCACAGGCCGCCATCTTGTCCCAAGACATTATCATGGACTCCTTGTCCTGGAAATCTTATCTTGGAGAATTATCATGAAGACATCGCCATTTTGTCCCACCACCCACAGCCGCCATCTTGTCCCACCACCCACAGGCCGCCATGTTGTCCCACCACACACAGGCCGCCATGTTGTCCCACCACCCACAGGCCGCCATCTTGTCCCACCACACACAGGCCGCCATCTTGTCCCACCACCATCTTGCACTCACTCACACCCACAGCCCGATTCACAGCCGCCATTTTGTCCCACCACCCACAGCCGCCATCTTGTCCCACCACACACAGGCCGCCATCTTGTCCCACCACACACAGGCCGCCATCTTGTCCCACCACACACAGGCCGCCATCTTGTCCCACCACACACAGGCCGCCATCTTGTCCCACCACACACACACACACGCATGCGCACACCACCCACAGGCCGCCATCTTGTCCCACCACCCACAGGCCGCCATCTTGTCCCACCACCATCTTGCACTCACTCACACCCACAGACCGATTCACAGCCGCCATTTTGTCCCACCACCCACAGCCGCCATGTTGTCCCACCACCCACAGGCCGCCATGTTGTCCCACCACCCACAGGCCGCCATCTTGTCCCACCACCCACAGGCCGCCATCTTGTCCCAAGACATTATCATGGACTCCTTGTCCTGGAAATCTTATCTTGGAGAATTATCATGAAGACATCGCCATTTTGTCCCACCACCCACAGCCGCCATCTTGTCCCACCACCCACAGGCCGCCATGTTGTCCCACCACACACAGGCCGCCATGTTGTCCCACCACCCACAGGCCGCCATCTTGTCCCACCACACACAGGCCGCCATCTTGTCCCACCACCATCTTGCACTCACTCACACCCACAGCCCGATTCACAGCCGCCATTTTGTCCCACCACCCACAGCCGCCATCTTGTCCCACCACACACAGGCCGCCATCTTGTCCCACCACCCACAGGCCGCCATCTTGTCCCACCACACACAGGCCGCCATCTTGTCCCACCACACACACACCGCCATCTTGTCCCACCACACACACACACACGCATGCGCACACCACCCATTGTGACGTCACCCCAGGTTCTGCGCATGCGCAGTGAAGCGCTATCATATCTACTTGCGTACTACATACTACTTATACAGTCTGCAATCAGCCAATAACCAGCCTGACCACCACTTTAGTCTCTGTTCAAGTTCTAGTCTCCTGGTGATGGTCTCCTTCAGTGATTTGCTCTCGTGATCTCTTCGCACAAAGGATGAAACCAGAGGTTATTGATGAAGAAGTTAGACTCGCCAACTTTCAATAACTTGACGCTCTTTGCAGCAATTTTCCAGACATTGAAAAGTACCCTTTAGGACTTTCAGCCGAAAACAAAAATTTTCGAACTACAAACCAAGCTTCTAAGCCTCAACATTTTAACCCCACAGAACACCTGTGTAAGAATTTGAGTCATGCCGAGATGACAGCCGATGTTCACCCTCCGAGCCAGAACCACACTGCAAAAAGAGGTTACATGTTTAACGTTTCATTTTGAGATAGGTAACATGTGAGATGCTTTATAATGCTACATGTTTCACCCTGTTTTCATGGGAAAACATGGGAAAACAGGGTGAAACATGTAGCATTATGAAGCATCTCACATGTCCCATGAAAACATGTCTCAAACATGTAAGCATACAAGGGTTGTGACATGTTTCACTTGCGTTGCCGTTTCACTATAATGACCCGAATAGCTGTTTGAAACATCAAAGCCGAAACTCAAGGAACACAGTATAGAAGACGGGTAATTCTGTCTGGTGCATGGAAGCACTGGCTTCAAAATTTATTTCTGGTCTTTAGCGATCGTGAATATATCTGTCGGTATTGAGAATAAACAGACCAACCAATTTAATTGAATTACTTGCATCGTAATATAACTCTTCCAGGCCTAGGGTATTTGACATGTTTGAAGCCTGCCAAGGCCTGGGAAGAGACGCCTCCTCCCCACTAAATATTTTTTTCACTCCTTGATTCTAAAAGCCTTCATAATATATCTTGGGGTTCGCTCTGCTAGAAAAGTGAAAAAAATCAAAAAAATCCAATCCTTGAACACTTCACGGCTACGTCATATTCTAAATATGGATTTTTTTTTACAATTTTTCAGTCAGATGTTCCATTTTGTTTATTTGCGCTACGTTCTCCGAATAAACTACATAGTACATTAGGGAAGAATTTATCTGATGTGAAATAAAATAGTCCATGCACTCTTTTATCCACAAAAAAAATAATCTCGAAGAGAAAGGGAGAACACCACTTTTCTGGTACCCCATGACGGCACTTTAAATTTACCAATGATCCTTTTCTGGGAGGGATATGCAAATAGGGACAAACTGACTCAATATAATACGCTGTAAAATTACACAGTGTCAACTCCTAATAATTTGTTGTTTTCGGGTGAGGGCATGGTGCCCCTTCATGTTTGGGAGGGTTAAGAGTAATCTCGTTAAACATTCATACCAACAAAATACACAGCAGGGTTGCTATAAATAAGAGTGACATTGATGGTGTATCAATGAGAGTTCGAAGAACCAACAACTGTGTTTTTTTGTGTGACTAAAGCTACATCCAGTATTTTAAATTTGTGTGGCCCATCAGGAGATTTTCTGGACAATACGATTGCTCTATATGCGATTACAGCCTTGCGCGAGATTCGACCATTGTGTGACACAAATGACACCAAACCATGCAGGCATCTTCAAATTTCAAGTTAAATACTACACTAATGTTCCGTCATTTACCTTGACCTAATGGATAGAGTAAATTGGTCAAACTAGGAAACACACGTGATGTCATATAGCCAATCAAGATAGGAGCTTGCCAACACAGTGCAGCGAGGATTTTCTTTGTCTGTGTGATTTCCAAATATGGCAAGTGGTGGTTGTATTGATGTTAATTTCGTTCCAATAGCCAATCAAATTTGAATTTTAAAGAGGTCATACATTGCACTCCTCCTAATATGGATCACGGAATATTTATAGAGCTATGGCATCACCAAACTCGTATTCTGATCAGATATTGTGTTATGTTCAGCCAAGGCAACACGTATGGTGTTCGAAATAGATATGCGAAGATGAAACCAGGAGGAGAGAGGGGATATTATTTTTTATCTTTTTGAAAATATTGAATATTGTTGGTGTGTGAAACAATGTTCCATTTTCCTCTCTGACTGTGAACACTATTGCAACAACTCGAGACGAGTCCAGAACTCCGTTATTTTAATAATCATCTGCGATTCGTATTCCATCCCCGAAACGGAATGAAATTTCAACGACTCTCTCCCGGAGATATTTACCGCGAGCAGATAATAAATCATTTTTAAGTTACAGACATTCATGTATCTAAATCAGCAAGTATGGTCGATATCTGTATGTAATATAGTACCCCTGTTGAGAGCTGCTTTCTGTGTGCTGGATTAGGCTATGTCATGTCAACAGACCGATGTGGCAACTTGAGTAAATTATTATTTTGGTTAATATCTGAATGTAAATGTACGATTTGGTGTGAATCAGTGATCCAGTTCACCAAACCTTGAGCACATTTTTGTCATGAACAATTTGCACGCTATGATAAATGGGTTGACATCAGGAATTATGATGTACCGAACATATATATCTGTCTGGAACGATCGTATTCTTTGTTAAGGGGGTGATATATGTTCAGCTACCTTTTTTCATAGAATCACAGGTGATCTGATTACTAAATAGGCAATACAGTTGGTGGCCAGTATCATATACCAAAATGTTCCCCAAACCTTGTTGAATGTGAATATGACACCTCCTTGAACAAACAATGTAAATTGGAGAATATAATTACAGAAACATAGCGTCTCGGCACTGCCAGCAGAAGCCAATAAAGAATGAACACACACTCTTGGAAGATGGTCCTAAAAATTGTATGAAATCTCTGCTACAACAAAGACTATGTCATAAAAGAAAATCCATCGGAAAGCATTTTTAAAAGATTCTTTATAATTTACTTTGTCAAAATAACTGTCCAAGGCAATGATAATTTGTGTCAGCCAATATGAAGGACAGTCCAAAGCTGTAATTACAAGCGTCAATCATAATTCAGCCGTCTTCCATTAAAGAATATCCGCGTCCATAATCCAAAGACCTATCCCATATTCCATATAGCAGTATTAGCACCAAATTCAAAAAGACAATCATAGCATACATATACAAAGGCTACACTGCAAAAAGCGGTTATACATGTTTAACGTTTCATTTTGAGATGGGTAACATGTGAGATGCTTCATAATGCTACATGTTTCACCCTGTTTTTCCATGAAAACATGTCTCATAGACGTAAGAATACAGCTATTTGAGGGCTGTGACATGTTTCACTCGCGTTGCCGTTTCACTATAATGACCCGAATAGCTGTTTGAAACATCAAAGCCGAAACACGTATAACCGAGTCGCAAAGGCGACATGTCTCAAGGAACACAGTATAAAGACGGATAATGCTGCCTGATGCATGGAAGCACTGGCTTCCAAAAATTTATTTCTGGTCTTTAGTGATCGTGAATATATCTGTCGGTATTGAGAATAAACAGACCGACCAATTTAATTGAACTATTTGCATCATAATATAACTCTTCCAGGCCTAGGGTATTTGAGGCCTGCCAAGGCCTGGGAAGAGACGCCTCCTCGCCACTAAATATTTTTTTACTCCTTGTGTCTAAAAGCACCCACAATATATCCTGGGGTCCGCTCTGCTAGAAAGTACAAAAATCCAAAAAAAAATCCTATTCTTGAACACTTCACAGTTACGTCATATTCTAAATATGAATTTCTGGTCGATTTTTCGGTCAGATTTTCCATTTCGTTTATTTGTGCTACGTTCTCCGAAGTAAACTATATAGTACATTAGAGAAGAATTATCTGATGTCAAATAAAATAGTTCATGAACATACCCAAAGAAAAAAATCCGAATAAACAGATAAAACGTCACTTTTCTGGTACAACACATGACCCCCACTTTAAATTTACCAATGATCCTTTTCTGTGAGGGATAATAGGGACAAACTGACTCAAATATAATACGCTGTAAAATCTCACGGTGACAGCTCCTAATAATTTGTTGTTTCGGAGATACAGCGTAGAAAGTTTTGGGTGAGGGCATGATGCCCCTTCATGTTTGGGAAGGTTAAGAGTGATCTCGTTAAACATTCATACCAACAAAATACACAGCAGGGTTGCCATAAAAAAGAGTGAATTGATGGGGCACCAATGAGAGTTCGCGTTGGAAGAAACAACAACTGTGTTGTTTGTGTGGCCAAAGCTACATCCAGTATTTTAAATGTGTGTAGCGCATCAGGAGATTTTCTGGACATAGTCAATACGATTGCTTGTATTGTAGTCAATACGATTACACCCTTGCGCAGGATTCGGCCATTGTGTGACACAAATGACACCAAACCAGGCATCTTCACATTTCAAGTTAAATACTGTTCCGGCATTTACCTTGACCTAATGAATAGAGTAAACTGTTCAAACTGGGGAACGGACGTGATATCAAATAGCCAATCAAGATAGGAGCTTGCCAACACAGTGCAGCGAGGATTTTCTTTGATGTCAGCCTGTGTGATTTCCAAATATGGCAAGCGGTGGTTGTATTGATGTTAATTTCTTTCGAATAGCCAATCAAATTTGAATTTTAAAGAGGTCATACGTTGCACTCCTCTTAATATGGATCACAGAATATTTATAGAGCTATGACATCACCAAACTCGTATTTCTTATCAGATATTGTGTTAGTTCAGCCAAGGCAACACGTGTAGTATTCAACTTGGATATGCGAAGATGAAACTAGGAGGCGAGAAGGGATATTATTTTTTATCGTTATGAAAATATTGAATATTGTTGGTGTGTGAAACAGTGTTCCTCCTTCCTCACTGACTGTGGCCACTGTTGTAAGAACTCGAGACGATTCCAGGACTCCGTGATTATAATAATCATCTGCGATCCGTATTCCATTCCCCGAAACGGAATGGAATTTCAACGACTGTATTTACCGCGAGCAGATAATAAGAAGTCATTTTCAAGTTACAGACATTCATGTATCTAAATTAGCAAGTATGGTCTATATCTGTATGTAATATAGTATCCCTGTTGAGAACTGCTTCCTGTTTGCTGGATTAGGCTGCGCCTCGTCAACAGACCGATGTGACAACTTAAGTAAATTATCATTTTGGTTAATATCTGAATGTATATGTACCATTTGGTGTGAATCAATGATCTAGTTCACCAAAACTTGAGCACATTATTGTCATGAACAATCTGCACGCTATGATTAATGGGTTCACATCAGTAGTTATGATGTATCGAACATGTATCTGTCTGGAATTATCATATTCATTGTTAATGTGAGGAATAAGCTTGTCTGTTAAATATTTTCCTGCCTGAAGCCTATGGTTATATGTTGTTTAATACCCGAGTTCGACTTCCATCGAAGATAAGTGAATAAACACTGATGCATGTTGAATTTAATAAATGTTTCGCGTATTCTGTTTCTTTCACAGGCGATCTGGCGATCTGATGAAACATGTAATAAAGATAGACTATTTTGAAACACTTCCAAGTTTGAGACATGTTCGGCCCCGTTTCGGTTGCGACATGTCCCAAAAGTTGGGACAAAGTCGTGTTTGGGCTTAGACGTTTCATTTTGAAACATATAGTCGGCCGTAACATGTTTCAGATTGAGACATGTACATACAACACATCTTTCACTGTGCAGGATGTCACATGTTTCAAACGAACACATGTTTAATAACGACATGTATAATATTGAGACACCATTAACACATATGAGGATGACACGTGTTTCAAATTGAAACATGAAGCGGTTTCAAAATGAAATATGTACGTACTCACATGTCCCAAAAGTTGGGACAAAATCATGTTTCATTTTGAGACGTTAAACATGTTGCCAATTTTACAGTGTAGTTTCCTGCCAGAGAGAAGCGGTCAACAGTTTTCAATGATGCCGGCAAGACATGATGTTCCAAAACTATCAAATCCGTATCGCTGATCAGTATTCTTAATCCATAATTATCGTTGTAAAGGCATCTAGATATTGATGTATCTCAGTCACGCTTTGATTGCGACTGTTCATATGAGCACCATGAGAATTTTGAAGTAAATTACATTACTTACCCCTAGTCCTGGGTTAAGCGGAATTAGACACAAGTTACGAAACGTAACGCCATAGATCTTGCACGCTACGCTCGTATTTTGCTATCCGCATGCGATATGTATCGCCAAATTTGAGAAACTTTGAGTGGAGGCGCTTGGTGGTATATAGCCCTGTTTTATAAGTTTCTGCAACAATGTGACGTTGATTAAAATCGTCACATTTAACACAGGATCTAGCAAATGCTACTAGGCGATATACGCCATATGCAGGTCCCACTGGAGTTGCCCCAAGACAGGTGTGTGTCACACCCTGTCACCAACCTGTGTTAGTTTGAAAAGCTAATACATCTGAACCAGATTGCGCAGTCAGTGAGTGAAATGCCCTGGATTCTTTCTATTCAATCCCCATCTGCCTACTGTGATCCATTCATTCATGGCCTGTTCTGATTGTGCCTGGTTCTAAAAGAAGCTGCATAATTAATTGTCAATTGACACATACCTGTGATTTGATCCACTTGTCAGATACACAAAATTTCTAGAATAAGACAATTACTGATAAAGTAAACAAATATTTAAAAATACTTCCCAAATCAGTTTTCATATCTAACATAGTCTTTGTTGTAGAACATACTATACAGAATTTCTTAACTGCTTTTCAATATTGTGTGTTCAATATATATGTACTTCTGTTGGCAGTCCTAAGAACCATTGTTTTTGTAATTATATTCCCCAATTCACATAGTTTGTTCAAAGCGGTGTCATATTCACATTCAGCAAGGTTTGGGGAACATTTTGGTATATGAAACTGGCCACCAACTGTATTGCCTATTTAGTAATCAGATCACCTGTGATTCTATGAAAAAAGGTAGCTGAACATATATCACCCCCTTAACCTGAGGAGCAAGCTCGTCTGTTGTATATGTTCTTGTCTGTAGCCTATGGTTATTGTTGGTTTACACCTGAGTTGGACTCCCATCGAAGATAAGAGAATAAAAATTGATGCAAGCTGAATTTATTAAAGGTTTTTTGTATTTCTGTTTCTTTCACAGGCGATCTGGCGATCTAATGAAACATGTAATGGGAGATAGACTATTTTGAAACACTTTCAAGTTTGAGACATGTTCGGACACGTTTCGGTTACGACATGTCACTAAAGTTGGGACAAGTCATGTTTGGGCTTAGACATTTCATTTTGAAACATATAGTCGGCCGTAACATGTTTCAGATTGAGAGATGAACACACAACATGTTTAATGACGACATGTCTCACATTGAGCATCATTAACACATAAGATGATGACACGTGTTTCAAATTGAAAGATGAAGCCGTTTCAAAATGAAATATTTACGTACTCACATGTCCCAAAAGTTGGGACAAAATCATGTTTTATTTTGAGACGTTAAACATGTAACCAATTCTTACAGTGCACAGGGGAGTTATACGTTTCTGTGCTGACAAGTATTCCTCGGCGTTTGGCGTCAATACGTGACATTAGACGCGAAAATTTATCTTACTGAGGAATAGTCAACAACAGCAATGTGCTCGCAAACATCTTCAAATTCGAAAACATAACCACTGGCACTTAATTTGCTTCTAATTTGCCTTGTCGTTCCAGGATTATTTTTTATAGTTGAATGATAGGACATATGCGTTGGAACAGGCAAAAGGTTCCGACAGGTAGACTGTCGATCAAAGCTGAAATAAAATAAGAAATCCCTTGAGAATTCATGGACTGTCGATGAAATATTCACAGATTCAATCTAAATCGTCAGAAATACCCTTGTGTGTCGGTATTGATAAATGTTCTGATGCACAAACCATTTTGGCGAAGACTGTATGACAGTTCAACATAAGATATACATTAACCTATACTTTCTTATACATGTTGCGATAATATCAAATCTACTTCATTAATCAATATATATCTGAATTTTTAATACTCGAAATTTACTTTCAATAATAAATGTTGATATGCAGATATGGACGTGTATATGTGGATAATTAGTGTGGAAGTGAGTAGTAGTGTAAGGCTAAATTGATGTCCGTTGACCTCAGAAATTTGCATATTGGGGGCGGTCACGGGGCGGTCACACAGCCAATCAGAAGCGAGTATTTTGACCTCTGACCAAAAAGCTACCTCCAGCACAGGAGAGTTCCAAATTTGCATATCACGTGACCCAGGTCAAAGATGTATTCCTCCGCGGTGATGCAGTCATGTCTGGCGGTGATTCGGTCTGCTTCCGCGGAGAAAAAGTAGTCCCTAGATAAAATGGTCCGATGGGGTCGAGTGAGGTATCAAAGTGAAGCTTATGTGAAGGGGCATCTAATGGGCTGGGTGTGGTGGGTTCAAAATGGCGGCGTGTGGGGTGGTCAAAATGGCGGCGTGGTGGGGTGGTCAAAATGGCGGCGCAAGGGAGCAAACGAGGCGGTGGGGAGATCACGGGGAGAAAAAACCCTCACATTACCCTCAAAAAAACCTCTAAGCCATATAATAATAATAAACATAATCTATAGGTGTTGTACCATGTTAATAGCATCAGTCTAGCATCTGTACCACCCTAGGGTCGAGCGTTTATTGTCCCGTGTATCTCCGCAGAAAATCAACAAACAAAATGGCGGCTCCAGGATGGCGTGGGGACGCCCTTTCCACATCACGGCGTCGATCATAGCGCCATCTGCACACACTGACGCAAGGGAGACAACTCGTGTGGCCCAAGGATATGGAAATAGCCGTTTTGGAGCTAGGGAGTTACTACTGGTCCAGTGGGGTCGAGTGATGTATCAATGTGAAGCCTATGTGAGGGGGCATCTGATGGGCTGGGTGTGGGGTTGAACTAGCGTCATTCTGCGCATGCGCGGTGGCCCAAGGGTATGGAAATAGCCGTGTTGGAGCTAGGGAGTTACTACTGGTCCAGTGGGGTCGAGTGAGGTATCAATGTGAAGCCTATGTGAGGGGGCATCTGACTGGACTAGTGGGTTTGAAATAGCGTCATTCTGCGCATGCGCGGTGGCCCAAGGGTATGGAAATAGCCGTGTTGGGAGCTAGCGAAGCCAATAATGGTCCAATGGGGTCGTATGAGGTATCAAAGTGAAGCATTCGTGAAGGGGCACCTGACTGGACTAGGGGCTCGTGCGTTGTCACCATTCTGCGCATGCGCGGTGGCCAAAGGGTATGAAAATAGACGTTTTGGAGCTAGGGAAGCCAATAATGGTCCGATGGGGTCGAGTGAGGTATCAAAGTGAAGCATTCGTGAAGGGGCATCTCACTGGACTAGTGGGTTGACATAGCGTCATTCTGCGCATGCGCGGTGGCCCAAGGGTATGAAAATAGCCGTGTTGGGAGCTAGCGAAGCCAATAATGGTCCGATGGGGTCATATGAGGTATCAAAGTGAAGCATTCGTGAAGGGGCATCTGATGGACTGGGTGTGGGGTTGAAATGGCGGCATTCTGCGCATGCGCGGTGGCCCAAGGATATGAAAATAGCCGTGTTGGAGCTAGGGGAGTCCCTAATGGTCCGATGGGGTCGAGTGAGGTATCAAAGTGAAGCATTCGTGAAGGGGCATCTGATGGACTGGGTGTGGGGTTGAAATATTGGCATTCTGCGCATGCGCGGTGGCCCAAGGGTATGGAAATAGACGTTTTGGAGCTAGGGGAGCCACTAGTGGTCCAATGGGGTCGAGAGTGAGATATCAAAGTGAAGCATTCGTGAAGGGGCATCTGATGGACTGGGTGTGGGGTTGAAATATCGGCATTCTGCGCATGCGCGGTGGCCCAAGGGTATGAAAATAGCCGTGTTGGAGCTAGGGGAGCTACTAATGGTCCAATGGGGTCGAGTGAGGTATCAATGTGAAGCATTCGTGAAGGGGCATCTGATGGGCTGGGTGTGGGGTTGAAATATCGGCATTCTGCGCATGCGCGGTGGCCCAAGGGTATGGAAATAGACGTTTTGGAGCTAGGAGAGGCACTAATGGGCCGATGGGGTCGAGTGAGGTATCAAAGTGAAGCTTATGTGAGGGGGCATCTAATGGGCTGGGTGTGGGGTTGAAATAGCGTCATTCCGCGCATGCGCGGTGGCCCAAGGGTATGAAAATAGACGTTTTGAGAGCTAGGGGAGTCCCTAATGGGCCGATGGAGTTGAGTGAGGTATCAAAGTGAAACGTTCGTGAAGGGGCATCTGATGGGTTGGGTGTGCGGTAGGAATATCATTCTGCGCATGCGCAAACGCAATGCGGAGCTCTCGTCCAATCAGAAGCGAGTATTTCAAATCCGTCACAGAGCTCTCAGCCAATCAGAAGCGAGTATTTTGACCCGGTGCATTATGGGCCATATCCAAGATGGCGGCACGTATGTTCAAGATGGCGGCACATCCGGTGTCGAAAATTGGCCATTTCGTCGGGATGTGGTCACCTAGTGTCGAAAACTGGACCTTGTATGGGTCCTGCTAGACCTTTTGGAGCTAGGGGAGCCCCTAATGGGCCGATGGAGTTGTATGAGGTATCAAAGTGAAGTATATTTCAAGCATGGGTGGGTGCATGTAAAATTTTTCCTGAAAAATACGGAACACGGACTTTATCCTAAATTACGTGAAAATGCCTATATGGGGTATGGGGGGTATAGGACCATCCTGGGAAACCTACTTCTCGACATTTGCTGTATAGGTTGTGGGGTCTCGTTTTCTTAGTCTCGTCAAGACAAACATGATAGGAAGTGTCCCGGAGCGAATCGGTGAAATTTTTGAAAAAAGTCACCGAGACCCATATAGACCCATATAGTCCCATACTGGGGGTATAGGATCAATGTTTGTCTCCCTGGGAAACGTACTTCTATACATTTGCGGTAGGGTTGTTTGGATTTGTTTTTCACGTCTCGTCATTTAGAACATGATAGGAAGTGTCCCGGCACGAATCGGTGAAATTTTTGAAAAAGTACGATATAGCCCCATATAGTCCCATACTGGGGGTAAAGGATCAATGTTTGTCCCCTGGGAAACGTACTTCTGTACATTTGCGGTAGGGTTGTGGGGTCTCGTTTTCCTAGTCTCGTCATTTAGAACATGATAGGAAGTGTCCCGGAGCGAATCGGTGAAATTTTTGAAAAAAGTCACCGAGGCCTGGGTAGGCCCATAGGCCTATACTGCATGGCTATGGGTGTATAGGCCCATACGGGGTGGACGTGTTGGGGTCTAGGTGAGTCCCTAATGATCCGATGGGGTCGAGTGAGGTCTTATTTTGACTACACTAATGGTTCGTCCGTGTTCAATAGTCTGCGCATGCGCAGCCTGGCCGTAGTATAGAAAGCAGGCATTTTGGGGGGTATGTGGGTGTGTGTTTGGGGGTAGAGATGGGCTATTCACGGTTCGAATGGGTCGTGTGAGGTATCGATGTGAAGCTTGTGTGGGATAGAGTCAGAATGGCGTGTTTTTAAGTGCAAGTCGCGTCAATCTGCGCATGCGCAGCCTGGCCGTAGTAGAGAAAACAGGCATTTTTGGGGGTATGTGGAAAGGATCCCATCATCAGAATCTGTCCATCATCTATTTGACCCAGAATCTCTTTCCTCAAGGGAAGGCGTCCAGAGATATTGCCTTGAACTACCAATACTTTGTGTTGTTCTCCAATCTTGGTCCGAATGCGTCGTATGAGGTGTCATATTGTAGCAACGCCCGCCAACGTCAAGCTTAACGCTTCAACGCCCTGGTGAAATAGCTCAGAAGTTCTGATTTTCTAGATATTCCATGGAATTGACACCAATTCATCGAAATGCAGTGACGCCCGTCAACGCCCGTCGTGACGCCTTAACGCTCTTACATAACGCCTTGACGCCATGATATAGACCGGAGAGAGAACAACAACAACAACAAGGATGACACATGAGAGAACAACAACAACAAGAAGTTTTTTCATATAGTTTATTTTCCCCAATGTTACATCATACCCACGCTGGGGGAGCCGCGTTGGGTATGTTTACAACTCAAAAAGACTCTTGCCCAATCAGAGGCCACCATTTGTATCTGTCATATTCGTTCCTGTCCGTTAGATGTATTGTCCAACCAGAAGTCTCCATTTCAGAAAGTTCCATCTTCGGCCATGTTCGCTCTGAACCGTTTATTCTAATCATCGGCGGGCAGGCCAGGATACCGTTGAGGCAACGTATCCTCAGATAGTTGTTTGCGCATTCTGAGTATTCATCAGTGCACGAGTGACGCATTCAACCGATGGCAGTGGTGGATCAGCTTGGTAAGGAAAAACGTAACATTGGTCACCCTCTTCACTGTCCACTTGGTGTTGGGTCGTTGTTGTTGGGCCCATCCCAAGACATTCAATTGTTCCACTTGGTCCAGCATCATATCTAGTGACCTCCGGTCATTGATGGTAAACGGTTGGTCGTACACTGGGTGGATGGCACTGGAATAGAAATAGCGCAATTCACCCGTCACCTTATGGCATAAGATGTACCCAAATGTTAAATTTAATGTGAAGGCCGTAGGTTGGTCATTGAAGATGGTTTCCACGTAGCTGCGTAGACGGGTGAGCTTGGTCAGTGGGAAATTGTAGATATCTTGAATAGGGCGATGACGGTGGAAACAGTGCCGTGTCATGGTCCAATGGCGCCGAGAGATGTCACTCTGGATGATATTCGGGTAAGAGATCGCTAGGAACATTTATGGGCTCGTCCAGAAAATGTTCGATGTATGACGTATGACTCGAAACCGTAACGGTGGGGTCCGGCTGGAAATCCAGGCTCTTCCCAACTGTGGGTATAGGCGGGCTCTCCGTCATCGCATCACCAGTGGCGTTCGTCTCCCCGGGCTTATCTTTACTGGGTCTGACCTTCCGCGGCTCCTCTTCAGTAGGAAGTTGTCGCCAAAACCGTGGAGACGGGACATGAATCAAACGCTGATGCCGTCTTAACTGACTGCGTCGTTTGAAGAGTTCACCACAATCCTTACATTGTTCCGTCGCGCCCTCGTGGACTGAGCGTTCGTGGCGCAGTAAATGATCCTCCCGATTAAATGACCGTACGCAGGTTATACAAGTATGTCGTGCACCGTTGTGGATGGTGGCGTCGTAAATCTTCTGGGCGAGTAAATGACTTCTGGCAAGTTGTGCAAGTAAACATCTTGGTGGTTGACAGAGTGTCTGATGAAACGGCAAGGCCGCTTCCCTTTTATAGCACGCTAGCTGTTGATCTATTTTTAGCACACTCAGTTCAACTACCTACCGGATGTAGACTGTTTCTAATCGTCATCGGGCAGGCCAGGATGCCGTTGAGGAAACATATCCTCAGATAGTTGTTTGTGCATTCTGAGTATCTATCAGTGCATGGGTGAATACTTTCATCCGATGGGGGTGGTGGGTCAGTTTAACCACGAAGAACGTAACATTGGTGACCCTCTCCACTATCCACTCGGTGTTGGGACGCTGTTCATAGGCCCATTCCAAGGGGTCCACAGTGTCCAGTTGGGCCAGCATCGTCTCTAGCGACGCCCGATTGGTGATTGTGAAAGTATGGTCGTACACTGGGTTGATGGCACTGGAATAGAA